>CM053502.1:48895676-49200801 GCA_028627145.1 Eidolon dupreanum
GAATTTACAATGTATAGCTTGATCTGTCTATATTTCCTGCTTGATTATAGGGTCCTTGAAGGAACAGTACAATTCATTTTTTATTCTTAGTACAGGTAACTTTAAATTGGTGAATTGAACAGAATTCTGCTCACAGAACATTTTCAATTGAATTTCATACTTCAACTCCTCACTTTTAAGCAACTTACATTATAGGTTCCTGCCTGTCGTTTCAGGCAAAATTTTCAAAGTTACTTTAGTCATCTATCTTAGCTAGCTGAGCTGTTCAGAAATTTCTTAAGAACTGTATATTTATCCAAAGTATTAATAAACATATTAAAGTGAACAAGGACAAAATAGTCTTTTTAGACACATCTTGTTAAGTTTGGCACTGCTCTTTGCAGCACTATTTATATAACACTATTTAACAAAGGGTTTTTACACCTATTACTGTAATGTTCTTAATGCTGTATTTCTCTACCTCAGCTACAAGGATGGAAAATGATTTCCAAAACTATCTTCTTTTTTAAACATAAGACTTAATATCTGTTTCTGGTCTTCTGGAATACTTTGAGTACCACAAACTAACAAAAGCTATCAACACCTCTCAGTTTCTTGTGTTATTTAAATGTCATTTAAAACCTGTGGCATTAGTCAGATAGGTAGAAGAAAATGAATTCTTGGAATCCAATCAAGTGGTAAAGCAATCTGTGTGGGGTTTACAGAACTTGATCAGGGAATGGAGTTAAAAAGCTGTTACAAAATATTTACGAAAGGCTTTAACCTTGAATTCAGAAGAAACCAAAGGGCATTGTCTTGGAATTCCACTGTTATCATAGGGACGATTTTCGTTAAAGGTTCAATGTGTTCATTTGTGGCATGAGAAAAACTACCTAGACAAAGGCAGCTTCCAAGGCCAATGTCAGGCTGATAATCCGCCTGTCAAGGAATGGTAACTAATCTGTGGTCATAAACTGTGTCACAGAAATTTCAACTTGAGACAACAAAAACACTTCCCTTATGTGGACTGCCCAGCCTTCAAAAGGAATTAGAATACTGAAATTAAGCATATCAAATTGATGTTAACATTTCTAAGCTTAAAACTATGTATTTTTTCTTGACTCTTATATTTAGGAGAATTTTAACATTATAGAAACCGACAGTCTAAATTTAAGACAGTAACTGACTTCAAACTTGTGACTTTAAAGGTATAAGAGTATTTGGTTTGGTTAATTAGCAATACTGAAACGTTTAAGAGAACTTGTGACTCACCATATTTACAAACTTCATTTATTAACTTTAAGAGTTTTAAGTATTTGGGAAAGTCCTGCTTGTTGAAATTTCACGTTTACTCCATAAGGCATATGAAGTGCTAAAAAAACAAGATCTGGTATATTCAATATATAAATATAAAGACTGCAATTAAGTTAAGCAGCAGTAGTAGTACTAACAGCTAACATTCAAAGTGCATTTCCCTATTGCCCAATATTGTTCCAAGTACACTACGGTGTAAACTCACTCACTGAACAAAATCCCTGAGCATCCACCAGGACCTAAGCATCATTCCAGGCTCTGAGAACTAAACTGGTGAATAAAACAATTTCAAACTTCATGGATCTTATATTTGAATAAGAAGAGACAAACAATAAATATCAGGTATGATAATTACTATGAAGAAAATAAACCATGGAAGGTGAAGGAAAAAGGTAATCTTTTAGATGGGATAATGAGCGTCACACCAGTGAGCACCATTCACACAGAAGTCTACGTAAATGATGCCCCTTGGAAACTCGTGCACCAAGGAAAATCTCTCTAGATCAAGTAACATTTGAAACTGAGAAGTAAGGGAGCAGCAAGTCATCCAAGTATGTAAGAAGAGTATTACAGGAAAAGAAAACAAGTACAGAAGCCATTTTATCTGGGAAGGGCATTTTAAGGGAGATTTAATCTATTCAACTAGAATTACTAAAATATATTAATCAAAGTGTCATTCCTCTACCTCACTCAGAAAAAATTATTGTTTATATTAAACTTATTAGATTAATAGAATATGTACAAGCTAAACTTAAAGACAAGTTTTAAAATTTATTTTAATTACTCAATATTATTTTACCAGAAATTATAAATGGTCTTCTCTACACCCAAAAGTAGCCACAGACACAAGAAACAATGAAGCTTCACTGCTCTACTAACACCAGAACTACAGATCTAATTTTATTTAATGAAAGTAAATGCTATTTTTCAAGTACCACACATCATGGAACAGAATTTCCCCCTTGAAACAGGGTTGTCTCCCTTACAGTTATGAAAATCGGTTTTAGGTCTAAAAAAATAGGATTTGAGTAGTTCTCATTTTATCTTCTTTACTGATCTTCCTTTGAATTTAGTTAAAACTAGCCCCTTCAGTTGTCCTTAAGTTTTTTGTTTTTTTTGTTTTGTTTTGTTTTTAAAAACTTTTAACTCATTCAGAGCTCTAGCCTCCCACATTCTTACTGACATGACTTTTGTGTATTAACCATTACTTTATGTACCATTACTTATACGAGTATTCTTCATACGTCTTTTTAAATTTGTTAGAATTGACATGTGGAAGTCAAAATTTCTTCAGATGACTCATACATTTGTTTCCCCCCTCAACGGAAATTTTTTTGTAATTTTAATATCAGGTTTCATTTTTAAGAGCCTTCTATCAATACTTGCTGTTTATACCATTTGGTCATTACCAATCCTTTTGTGAACTTTTTGAAACCAGCTTTTCTATGGATTCCTACCTAATGTGAAATCCAGGGTAACACAGTCACTATCTTTTGAATCCCATGATTTCCATTTCTACCTGGGAAGCAAAGAATAGTGTTTTACAAAAGCATGGGCTTTGGAGTCAGAAATTTTGTCACTAGCAGTATTAACAAACTTCTTCGAGCCTCCATTTCCACATCAATAAAATAACGAATAGCATTTACTGAGCACCTTTTTTACATCAAGTACTTTATATACGCTATGTACAAATAGAAAGTACTGTATCAGTTATGAGGAAAATAAAGGCTTAGAGATATTTTGCTCATAAATGATAGAGCTAGGATTTATTAAATCCGGATCTATCTGATTCCAAAGCAATGTTTTTTTCACTACACCAAAAAGCACTGACTACAAAATGGGTCTGTTTGCTCAAAAGAGATGATCAGTAATGGTTAATTCCAAGTCCCTCACTGCTCTTTCTTGTTGCTCAGAATCAATTTCACACCAGTGATTCTCTTCAACTATTAAACTGCCAGCAGAGCATTTACCAAAAGCTCTAGTAATCTTTATTATTAGTATATTAATCCACTAATCAAAACCAAAAACATATTCTTCAGATATTTTTGTGTTAAAAGAGCCTTATATATAACCATAAAACCCAAGGATAGACAGTCATATAAAGTCAGGAAGCTGAAATACCTAATTCAGTAAGCTGTGCTATTTATCCTCAAAATTCTTAAAACATACCATGTGGAGAAAAAGCTTTAAAAAAGAATCATCCTGTGAGTTACTGAGATCAAGATAACAGAAACACAACAGTTTTCCAGAAACCAAACCACCACCAAAACAAGACCTCTACAGTTGTCACTATCATCATGGAACCATAGATCGTAACTTTCTCTTAATTATGTTCTCATTTCCTCTTCATTCTTTAGATTATAAGCAGCCAATTGGTGAATGAAAGAATGTCTCCCAGGCCTAAACACTACCATTTGTATCACTTTAAACCTACCAATCAGGTAAACTGATCTGAGTGGACAGAAATAAAAGCTAGAATAACAATACATTTTTTTCAGTTTCTTAAAATTAAGTTTAAAAAAAGCTTTGTGAATTAAGGTTTATAAGCAGGTTTTTACTACTAAGCTGTAGCATGATACTATACCAAAGAATTTCTAAATGCACCAGCTGATTAAAAACAAACAAACAAACAAAAAACCCTATAACAGACTGAAAGTGAGAATGACTTAAAATGGGCAAAATAAATCTTTTTGGACTGATGGATATGTTCCAAAACTGGACTCTGGGGATGGTTACACAACACTGTAAAATTACTAAAAATCATTGACTTATAGACTTAAAAGTAATAAGACTCAGAAATGCTCCAAAAAAATCTAACAAGGTGACCAGTATGCGCTTTCCTTATATTACCACCTTTAAATTAACACCAGCATTTAGAACTATTCCGCAAATCTGCCATGTCTTACTAGAATAGAACCCCAAAGTGTAATTTTAGCACACCAGGGATCCAGGTAAAGATCTACCTTGTGGCACTCTTTTATAAATACAGTCCTTAAAAATATGACACCAATGTGCAAAATTTTATCTGAAACACCAGTAAGAAGTGCCTTACTAAAATTACACACAAAAACAAAATGTATGAGGGAACAATTTGGATAAATAACACCTTGATGAATAAACTTAAGAGATTTCTTCTATTTTTAAAGACCAAAATATTAAAATTATAGCTACTTCCAGTTGTTTTTGTGTCTAAAATAATATTCTAGCAAAAACAGTCCTTGAATATAAGATCTGGAAGAAAATTCAAATTTTACTCTAAATAAAACATGATACAAAAAGTTCATTAGACTATATACTATTGTGCAGCAGGAACAAAAAAGAAAGACACATATAATGTACATAAATGGCCCTGATGATAGTGGAGCCCAGCCATCCATTACTTTTTAAAAACAAAATAAACAAACCTTCCAGGTGATTACCATGCATGCTAAAGTTTGAGAACTATTGCCTTATAGATACAAATAAATCCGAATTTCCTGGGTGAAATTTTGCTAACTTAGAAAGAAAAGGCTCTACCTACACATGTGGCTTTGGTCAAACTGGAAAATGTCCTGACTCACTAGCCAAGTAACAATAGCATTCATTCGAATTTAGTGGTAACCATTACATAAGTCAATTACTCTTTCCTTCATTCTTTATGAAATAATGTTCTACTATAACATGCTGGTCCCCCAAAGTCCAACACTTAAAATCTCTCAGCAAAATACAAAAAACAATTTTTTTCAGACATAAAACTTTACATATTTAATTTCCACAAAAGCTCCGCAAATAAAAGATCACTAGTCTGAAATGTAGGTATGCGTTAATCTTAACTTATTCTTCAACAAAATAGCTAATTTCAACAGCTACAAGTCATTTATAACATTCTGGCCCTAATAACTAATGACTGACAGTAACCAAAAGTTATTTACAAAGGAAATTAAGTGTATCTTCAAGGCTAACCACAACTTATATGAAAGAAAAATTATGTGCATGAATTCAGTAATAAATCTTTCACTATGCTTTTCTTTAAAATTAAGAAAGTGTAATGGGAGGAGCAGAAAAGAAAATAGGGAGAATTTCTGATAAGAAAGTTGCAATTACACCTGAAGCCAGCTTGAAATACTACTTGAAATGCTCAATTTTTTAGTAGCCTCCAATTTGATTTTATTATCTGTATACCACAATGCTGTACTGTTTATAAATACAAAATAAATGTCTTAAAAGTAACATGGCTTAAACTTAAATTGCGACTTTTTTCTTGGGGGGAGGAGGAGCACTCACAACATTCTTTGAAATAATAGAGAATACCAGAGGGTGTCTGTCATAAAAATTAGAATGGGAATCACAGCTTGAAAGGAATTCAAAGAATGAAAAGAAAGTTGCCAACTCATAGAATAAAAGTCCAAAAAGCCATTAGCTAGTCAGGAATGCTGTACTAGAGTACTGAAAACAAAATTTTAAAGTGGAAAAATAAAAGCTGAGGTGCTCTTGTAGATCATCAGTGACAGCAATTAAAAGTATCCTGTTTGCCCAGGTAACATTAAAACACAAACAGGTCCACTATACAAGGTGGAAAACAAAGGCTTTTCTTTGATGTCCCCTTCTCTGTAGTTCTTGAAAACTATGAATGCCATGAGAATATCTAAGTCAAAGTGCTGAGATCTCCAGGTATTCAATTGAGGTCCAGGATTTCTCAGATTATTCTTATCAAAACAGGATAAAGATGCAATAACGCTATAAAAGAAATTAAAGTTCAAAAGCAGAAAAAATTACTCTGTGATACTAGACATCAAAATAATGGTTTTCCATGGGGTGGGAATGGGTGTGTGGGGGGAGGGGGACTTAATGACCAAAATAGGGCAAGGCTGTTTCTGGGGTTTTGATAATGTTCTCTTGCTTCTTACTGATTACACAGGTATGTTCACACTGTGAAAATTCACTGAAGTGTACACTTATGGGAACTTTCTGTATTATTTTAATCATATTTACATTTTTTCAAAAAACAGACAAGGGGAAAAAAAGATAATTTCTCCCTCAGGAAATGAAACGTATTACCACAAATACATTAAAAATTTATATTTAGTGGAGACAGGATTAAGAATTACAAGTTTGGGGTGGAAATTGGATAGTAAATATAGAGAAGTATTACAAAGCTTCCTCAAAGGTTATCAGTAGATAAAGCTCACAAACACACCTTTAATCAGGAGGAAAAAATCTTGGTATCTACCTCTATAATACAGCTAAGCAAAATAAAGCATTATTTCACTTTATTTATGAAATACATAAATCTGCTCTCCAATAAGGAACTACGTACAAACTGCAGGATCTGTTTTCCTTAAACTTCTGACCAATTAAAAGAAAAAAAAAATAGGAAGGTAAATAAGTGTTAGAATACAATCAGCAACTACTATTTCCTAGACCACTTCAGTGCAATTCCTCAAATCAACTAATCCCTTATGGGGTAGCAGAATTCTTGTAGAAATAATAAATATAAATTATGTTCCAATCCCTTTAAATCTCACCCCAAACCAAGGTAGAAGGAAATTTCATCAGATTAAGTTATTCAACTGCAATTCTCTTTATACTTTCCCCAAGCACAAGACACACATCTTTTCAAATATTTATTAAGGTTTCACACTCAGTTAATCTGGGGTTTCTTCCAAGCATTAATGTAATTACACTAATCTGTAAACAGCAGAAAATGTTAAAGTCATTATTTAACAAAATAACAGCTTTGGAACCATCACAATTTTAAAATATAAAGAAATACAAATATCTCTTTTAAATGATTAATACCTTGAATAATTATTTCATAAAGGAAAAAAAACCGCATCTTCCTAAACAATAAGAATTTTCAATACTGAAAATGCTCTCTTTAGCGTGGATGCCCCCAACTAATGCCCACCTGGAATTTCTTAGGTCATTTATTACTAAATTTCAGTAAATGCAGCACATTGCCATGTTGTTCTTAACAGCTGAAGAAAGGTATTGTGATTCTGTAACATGAGACCTAAACTACCAATTACCACTTTTCATTAAACTTATTAGAGACATATGATGTCGTTGCATATTACTGTATTAATAAAGGAAACACTGTAAACACACTCCTAAATTGTTAATATTAGAAGTTTATTCCTCTAATTTTACAAAATCTACCAAAGTAGTTTTCTCTTTATAGCCTCTGGTACTGTTCCCTTAAGTAGTTTCATATTTTGTCCATTCAAAGGAGAAGTTGCTTCATTTAATCTTACTAGATTCTGGGGTACAGAAAGGGAATATTTCAAATTTTGGCTGACAAGAAAAGAAATTATAGAACATTGTTTTGCACAAGGTGAGTTTTATTATCCTCAACTTAGAAGGTGCTCTTAAAAATCAATCAGAAAACAAACACAAAGAGAGAGCAGGGTAAACAATATTAAACATGTTGAAGAATCATCTAAAAAACAATACTATTTTTAAGTCTAGGATAAAAATAAACAATATCAAATATAAACATTTAGAATGTAAAATTGAAACAAAACAGTGGGAAAATAAAGGCTTATTTAATAGTTAAGACAATTACCAATTTGGAGGAACACATTTAGATTCTCACTTCACACCAATACCAAATGAGGTAAAAATTTATTTAAATTTAACTTAGAGAAAAACTAAAGAAACAGTATTAAGTATTAAATCAGTATTGTTTATTTATTACATTTCTGGAGAAAGGGGAATTTCATACGATCAGGAGTAGTACAAAATTAGGTCAAAAGATTTGTTTACATTAATTTTAAAACTGTTTATCTTAAAAATTCACAAAAGAAATACATCTATTAAGCATAAAGTAATGTTTCACCTCTGTAGTAATCTAAGAAAAAAAGCAGTAAATGGTATTAAATGATTTACACCTTATTAAGTTGTATTTAACGTTGAGATATATAGAGCAACAGCCACTATGACATGAATATATATTGATACTCTGGATAAATATTGTGACAATGTGTTTTAAAAGCCTAAAAATCATTTCTGGCAACATACTAGATGACAATACTATATACAGAAAATACGTATATATGTTCTTTACATTGTTATTTATATATGCAAAAAGTTAGAATAGCAGAATGATATAACTACACATGGAATATCATACAACTATTGATGATGGTTATGAAGACTCACTGTGAGAATGGAATGTTTTTAAACATTAAGTTTAAAAACAGGACATGAAATTAAATTTGTTTTTATCTGCAAGTATGTAAAAATATACACATTTAAAATGGAAGAAATATATCAAAATGTTAATATAAGTAATTCCTATGATTTAAAATCCTCAAGCTAGCAGCCATTAAATCATTAAAACACACGCATACATACTTTAAACCTAAATCAAATACCATCTACCACTGAAGGAAACAGGAGGTTTAAATTAACATATTAAGAGAGACTACAGCGGCAAGCAAAACAACAAAGAAAATCCACTACAACATGAAATATTTCTCATCTCAGGACACTCAGTGTGGTAAGGATGGAGACTCCCTATCAAGGTTCAAAACTGTAAAACCGAATCACACAGACAGGACACTTACTAATTCTAATTATCTGCTCTGAAAATTCGTCCATCAACAAATGTTCTATACTCCAGAAAACTGGTTAATTATTGCTATCAAATATTACATGTAATAAACCCTTATTTGGGAAGTAATCCCTTAAAATATTAAATACAAAAAGAAAGGCAATAAAATAAAGGAAATTCTATATATAACGGCATCATTTTTGTTATAAGTTCTGTGAGTTTTTTAGAAAACTGAAAAGCATTTACAAGGCTTTGAAAAACGTTTACTCATAATATCTTTAAAAGATACCAACTTCTTACTTCCTCAAACACAGTACATAGAATAAAAATTTATTTATGATTAAGGTCATCATTGTGACACAGCACGTACTATACATACTTCTTTATAATATTGTGAGTCCCTAAGAAGTTAATGATTATAACACTGTCTCTACGTAATGACCTTTCAACATTATTAACTTCTATAGTCCTATCTTCTTTTTAATAGCTCTTCTTCCTTTACACTTGACATAAGATGACATTTCAGCTGTCAGTGTGCCTAACTCAAATGGCCAACTCTATGAATTATATAATCTGTGGGCTAAAAAATCAGATAATCAACCCTCTTAGGGCTGCAAAATTTTAAGTTATTTACTCTAATTAGTAATTTATGAATAAAGACCACAGAATTATTGTATTTGGTTACAGTTATTTTGAAGTCTCAGAATCTCTACTGTTTTAGGTAGCTGACATCACTAGCACTCACAAAGAACTGAATTACTAACTTAAAAATATACTGTAGTTCTAAAAATAATAACAAAATAATTGAATATGTAGTAGTTTGATAATCTACATGATGAAAGTTACTCAACTGACTTGTCTCTGACAAGACAAAAATTATCTACATAAATGAGAAAGAACAGCTAAAAAGAAAAAAACAGGAGGAGGTGAGGACAAATTCAGATAAAATGAAAGGCCATATTCCATGGTTTTATAAGCCAAAACTCAGGACTTTGCAAAATATTTACTAATAGTGTTTTATAGAATGCAATTTTTAAAAATATAATTACAGTGGTTATCGCAGTATTAACTACAGAAATTTACACCACAGAATGTACCATATCTGTATTAAATACTACTTTAAAAATCAAAAATTCTGGCAAATATTCTTTGCAGTTAAATCCAGACTGAATTTTCATATGAAATTAGATTTTTAAAAAAAGCACCTGTAACGTAATCTCATTGAAATTTCTGGTCAAGCAATTTACTGGAATTCTTCCAGGAGGACACTGATTCAAGGAGATAAAAAATAAAATATATATTCTTGGTATAGTTAATATGTAACATAGGTATTACACTGAATCATTTATAAAGTTACAGGTCTATGGAAATTAGCACTGTGTTAGCCTTTAAGAAAAAATGCAAGGACAAATCTGTATATTATCACTATTACTCATTTTCTCTGATTATAGAAGCTCATTAGTTCTCATAGACCACTTCTATGACAGTAATAATTGAGAAAAAGGAAAATAAAATTTCTTGGTCAAGTTTTACTCAAGCAAAATCGAATCATGTAAGATACATTTCTCTTCTCCCTTGGATTTTCTCAGTATATCTCTACCCTGTACTTTAGACAAATTAGTCTGTATTAGTCTTTAGTATAGAGTCTTTTACAGACTGGTAATTCCCAAAATCTGCTACCAAAAAGTTTATAAAACAAAGCTGTAAAAGAAACACATATTATTGCAAGGATCAGATGCACACATGAACTACAAAAGGCCATATTACCAAGCAAAATTTTGTCAATACCTTTGCAAAGGCCATTATAAACAGTTGACTTCATTGAATTCATTGTCATTTTCACAATTTCCTACTTCTAAAAATAATTAAAATGTACTCAAATGTTATTTAACAAGAGGGCTATACCTCAGTATAATTCCAATTAAATATCAACTTCAGTTGCTGACTTTTTATAACAGGTGATATCAAGCAATTTGGGGGTAGGACTGAAAGCTGTCTAAAAGAAAATTATTTAACAGAAAAAAATTGCCTCAAACACTAATCCTAAATTCTGGTCAACTTATATTGCCTTCCAACCATCACAAGCCTGCCTATTCTTCTGAACCATGGCTCTGTCAACTTTCTACCATCCTTTTCTCTGCTATTTCTCCAATTCCATTTCAATATCAACCTATATACATATCTCCTTTTCCTCTTTCCCACACCACACCTCTCAATTATAAATTTATCCCCCAACATTCCTAACTGACCTATTACAATGGAAAACCACACTGCCTAAAAAGAGTGTTTCTGTTTTGTTTTAATGTGATAGGTCTAATAAATAATGCTGATAGGTTTGGGAGGAAAAATACAAAAACAACAATCACAAAATGCTGCTTAGCAACTTGTGAGTATATGTATGTTTATACTATTAATATAACAACCACTCTCCAATTGAGCTCACTAGAGTGCATGGTCAGAACTATTACTTTCATTGAGCTGATAACTTTTTAAACTTCTGGAAAAACTCCTATACACATACTTGGGTTAAAATTTAGAATATATAAGTTTAAAAACATAAAAATGAAAACGAGTATGAATATAATAAACATAAAAACACAAAACTAAAGTTATAAAATAGATCTTTAAAATTTTACATGAACTTTATTTTTATACAAAGCTACTAGCATACTAAATCTCTACTGCAAAAATAATAGTGCTATTACTCAAGAAATTCTGACAAAACTATACCACCCGAAAATGTGCACAAATAAAAAAATTTAAAGAATGCATATGAGTCAAGACAATAGGCACGCACCACCAAATAAAAGTTTAACTGAGTTGGAAAAATTTTACTAATTGCTAATGTTGTGACAGTGTGTCTTAAAACAACATCCCTCCACTTCTTTCTCATTAAAAAAATAATAATACATAAAAAATATCTGAAATAATGCACAGCTACCACTAAGCGTGGTCACGGAGATTTAAGACTGAGAAAGGCAACTTGGTAAAGTAAGAGGGGGCCTTTTACTTTATAGATAGTACTCTGTATTTAAAGTGTAGACAAATAATTTTTGTAATTAAAAAAACAATGACTGGATTACCTAGTTATCTAATTAGCTTAGTAATTAATTCCCCACAAGGAATACTAAAAAAAAACAAACAGTGCTCAAGACTATTTTTGTCTACTGCAAATTTTTGATAAGACATTAGAGTTCGAGAAAAATTTGATGGAATTAATTAATCTAAGGAAAATCGAACTCAAAATCTGATATCAAAGTTTATGAATAGAAGTTTAATTTAAAATCTGACTTAAAACATTCCACTACCTTAAATATGTAACCTAAAACCACCATCCCTGAACATCAAAGATGGCAACCTCGAAACACAATAGTAATCAAAAGCTTATCGATAATTGAGTTAATAGGTACGTACAAAAATTAAAACAATTTTATTCTGACATCAAGTACCGTCAGAGACATAAGGGGTCCTTCCAAATACTGCCAAAAGTTATTGTAAATACAAAGTTAAAGTGATGAGGAAATTATCATCGGCCAAATAAATGGGAGTAAATGATATCCAGAGAGAATGGAAGCCACTCTGTTTTAAGCGTCTGAGAATGGTCAGTGAAGAAAGGTATTGCAGCAGAAACAGCAACAGAATGGTTAACAGGTCTGAAATTCTTTAGAAAATGGCAACACGGGGGAAACTGACAAGAACGTTTGAAAGTTAAGAGGAACGGTATCCAATGGCATCGTCACGTCTGCGCGAGCACGGATCCAGACTTCCAGTGAGTTGGGACAGGGGTGGAACTATTACAGAAGGTGCCCGGGCTGAGAGATGCAGACTGCAGGTGGCGGAGCGCCCGCGGGGGATGGGGGAGGAAGACCGTGTCGCTTCAATGGGGTCAAAGTATTCCCTTCACGATTAGAGGAAGCTGACACAGCACGTCTCTCGGTACCAAGAGGCACTCGCCCCCGGCCCCTCCCTAACAACTTGCCTGGTAGAAAGAGTTGCGGGTCCCAGGCCCCCGGAACCCAAGGCTCCGCCATCCAGGACAACTGCTCTGCCAACAAGGTCCCGCGAGAATCGAGCGATCTCGCGACACAAACCCACTAGCATCTCGCGAGTTCCCCCTACAAACAACATGGCGGTACAGAAAAAGCAGTACTTCGGTACTTAAAAAGTGCTTAATTAAAGGACTAAAAAACATGTAATAAAGAGCAGGAAGTCTCTTCCGCCTTACATTCCTCGTCTTATTTCCCCTACTAGAAAAGAGAAACAGCAAACAACTCTTAAAACGTCCGATGACCACGGTTATACCACACAGACACCTTATCGCTCAGCCTCAGCCAGCCTCCTTGTCACGTGGGAGACTCGGCGTGCCCATCACGTGGGCCGCTAGTGAGCGAGTGCGCGCCCGTTGCCCTCCTAAGAGCCCTCCCGCCCCTTCTCGCCCGCGCACACGTGCGCGCGCACCCCCGCCCCACGTGGGGGCTTCGCCGTCGCCGCTGCCGCCGCCTCCAGCCCACCCCCTCTCAGGACTCGGATCCAAATCCGGGTTCCAAACCGATCCAGGTTCCCTCCTCCTCTTGCCTTCTCCCTCTTCAGAGTCTGGCCCTGACCACGTGCCCTGAGCGCCTGCTCACCTTTCTTGTGGGGCCGGCCGCCGCGGGCCACTCGGGGAAGTGCCGCCGCTGTGGCCGCTCTCCGCCCCCGCCACAGCACTTGCTCGGGTGGCCGCCGCAGCCGCAGGAAGCTCGACAGCGGCGCCGCGGCGCTTCCAGGTGGGTCCCCGCCTCCTGCTCCTGCCACTTCCCGCAGCACCAGCGGCTCCTTCCGGTCCCCTCCTTTCTCCTCCTCGCTGGGACGGGCGGGCGGCGGCGGCTGCTGGCGCGCTCACTACACCGCCTGCTGGCATCCACGGCCGGTGCAGCGCCGGCAGGCCCGGGGCCGCCAAGGTCCGCCCCAGCGGTCCGCCTTTGCCCCCAGGCGAGGGTTGGTCTTCTGAAGGCAGGGCCCAGTCCATCCCGTGCGATAGTCTTAACTTGGTCCTACCCTTGGAGGAAAGGCGTCCCAATATCCCTTTTGTTGGAAATCCGCTGCATCCTGCCCTTTGTGGCCTCTTGAGAGATCTGTACACCCTAGCTCCCTAAGCAGTCTCAGGCCAGGAAAACATCTGCACGTATATATATGTGCTCCTGCCTACCTCTCCCCAACCGCACAGCCCAGCCCCCTCGCTCACCCCTCTGGCTTTCCGCCTGTTCCTACAATACGCAGGCTCAGTCCACTTCAGGACTTTGCGTTTGCTGTTCCCTCTGGCTAGAACATTTCCTCCAGATTTCTTTTTAACTCGTCAACGTTCAATGGGCAATACAGGTCCCTTCCCAAAGGTCAACATCTGAGACTTCCCAGACCAGTCTCTCCACAAGACTGCACTTGCACCCCCGCTCTTACTCACTTTACCACCTTGTATTTCCTTGTGATAGTTATCAGTTCCAGACCTTATGTGTTGGTCACCTGCCACCAAGAAGTGATATCCTGAGAGGCAGGGACGTTTGACTTTTGCTCATTGCTGTATCTCCAGACCTGTCAGGCACAAAGCAGTGTTCAATAAATATTCTTAAAACATATCAAGAACTATGTTGTGCATGCAGGAAAATGAAGCCCAACACATACTGACAGAGATAGATACTTACTTTGGGTTGATAGTTCCATGGACAACCTCACCGTTTGTCAGCTATGAAAAAGCTAAATCTCCTTCCCAGTTAGTTTATAATGAAAAAATTAAGTTCTCACCATCTGAACCCATTAATCAATCCTTGTATCATTCAAAATGGGGCAACCAAATATGTGACACCCCCGCCCCAGCTTCTTTTCCCTTGCTTTACCAGGCTGGTCAAATTTGATAGATGGTTATATAGGGGTTTCCCAATGAACTATGCCTCTTGATATTTAAGCCCTCACATAGTTCCCTCCCAATAGAATATGGCAGAAATGACAGGATGCCAGTTCCAGTCCTAACCCATTAAATACCTGCAGCATTTTCTTTTACCCTCTTGAAACCCAGCTGCATACAGTACAGAGGTCAGGCTATCCTTCTAGAGAGAGAAGCCACAGAGGAGAGGTCCTGGAGGCTGAGATCCAATAGAGAATTTGATGGAGATAAATGTATCAGCTCAGCCAATAGTCACCAGTTGCCTTCTTGGACCTTCCAATATAGCCTATCTGCCAATTTAGTGCAGCCTCATGAGTGGCTCTCAACATGAAGCAGAACTACCCAGACCACAGAATTGTGAAAAATAATAAATCCTTGTTTTAAGCCAGTAAGTTTTGAGGTGACTTGTGAGGCTACAAAAGGTAGTCTTCAACCTGACAATCTTGACTTTACTGTTTGGAGAACTACACCTGCTCCCCTATTCATGAACAGTCTCCCACTTCAGCGTCCACAGGTCACATAACAGAAGTTCACATGGGTAGAGTTGAAGGAACTTAAACCCCAAAGGTTTGTCTAAACTACACCTGAATAGTTGCTATCATAAATAATTATGCCTCTGTAATTTTGCCAAACATATACACTTCAGACATGAATTATTGAGGTAATTGTCTGCTTAGCACTTTGAGCCATAAAGGGGGATGGATTGGTATCCTGGACTTACTGCCACTGATGACACATGAAAAGCACTGTAGGAATGTGCGTCTGGCAGGGCACGTTATTATATACTGTGCATTTACTGTGTACTTTGTATCTTTAGAAGCATTTGGTTTCAGGACAACCCAAGGAGGTACTCATTTAGCAGATGATGAAACTGAGGTCACAGAACTTGCCAAGATCACAAAGCTAAGTGGCAGAGCCAGTAATCAAATATAAGCAATTTGATTATAGATTGCATTAATGGCCCTAATTGTTCACATCTCTGTATTTATACTTTTTGCCATGTGACTTTGCAGTTCCTCCCATTAAAAGTAGAATCTATCCTCCCCTACCTACACCCGGATTCTGAGTTCTACCATGTAACTTGCTTTGGCCAATGCAGTATTGCTTTGGACATATGCAGACTTGAAAACAACTTGCTCCTCTGCCATGACCAAGAGAGCATGCCTGGGTTAGCCTGCTGAAGGACATATGAAAGCCAGTTTGCTCCAGTCATTTCAGCAGAAGTCCTCCTAGATAAACCCAACCCAATACAAATGAGTGAACACAGCCAAGGTCGAAAAGACCTGCCTAGCCAACCCACAACTGACTGCATATACACAAGTAAGCCCAGCTTAGATCAGCCAAGGCCTGATTAGCAGAACTCCAGACTTGTAAAATATAACCGTATACCACAGAGTTTTTGTGGTTGTTAACATAGCATTATTGTAGCAAAAATAACATACACTGGCTCTGGAGCCCATACTCCTAATAACTATATTGCTTTTCAAAATGTGTTTTAAGCGACTGACATGTGAGTAGATATATTCAGCAGAGAGAAATCTGAGATAAGTTTGAAAGTGACAGGGATAGTGAAATATACTTAAGAATCAATTCAAAAGTGTGACAATTGAAAGGGAGTGAATGAGCTCTCTAAATATGACAATTTATATTTACAAAGTTAGAGTGATATTTATCATTCAACATCCAGAATAAAAGGTAAAAAAGTAGGCAGATATGCAGGAAGAAAAAAATGACAAAATGCAGCATCATGTAAGTTGAGGGAGAGAAGTTTCAGCATATAATTGTCACTGAGAAAGAGTCATTGAATTTTCTAACTGGAAATTTACTTATGAGTTCTGAGAGAACACAGGTTTTAGAATTAAGACACATCTGGGTTGAAATTCTGACACTTAATAGTTGTACATACTTGGGCACATTAATCTATTTGTAAACATGTTTAGGCTAGTGCTAAGAACTCAACATTAGTAGTGACTAGTCATGGTTGTGTTATTAAAATCATTTTGAACAATAGCCCATTTTTTTCCCTAGAGAAATAGTTTCTTACCTAATCCCTTCATCCACGATCCTTTAAAATATTAACACGTATATTCAAACTATCACCTTCCTTTAAGAGGGGAGTAGTTTCAAAACACAAGGAAATTCACTGTGATATAAACCACACATATTCCAAAGTTATGAAAACAGTAATGATTGCTAATAAGCCATATAAGAGAAAAAAATTGTTTTGAGTAGGGTGGCAATAGAAGACATTTGAAAAGAGGGTAAATATTGAAGTTGGAAGCAAAAAGTGCAGAACAATGAAGTAGTTTGTCAATAAAAAAGTGAAGAAACGTGGCAGATTGGTCTAGGTAATATTCGTTTCACTCATCTCTCAGTAAGGGAGAATTTAGCACATTTGAAGGCAGCAAAAGGTGCTAATGAAGAGGGGAAGTTTCAAAATGTACTGAGGGAAGTGAGAAGTCATAAAAAGTACACTGAATTAATTAAAGGGGGAAGAGAGGAAGTCATGGAAAGTAAAGGGCTTCTTTCTCTAATCTAGAAAGAGAGAAGATGCCAAATATTAAGAGGTGGCAACAAAAGAAAGACAAAGGAGCTTAAACTTCCTCAATTTTAGCAAAAGAAGGGCAAGGTTATTTACTGCAGCCAGGTGAAAAACAAGGTTTGGAAGAGCTGGAGTGATAGTACACTATCCTAAGGAATTGACACATTTTGTATATGTATTATATACTGTATTCTTACAATAAAGCTAGAGAAAAAATGTTAAGAAAACCATAAGGAAAATACATTTACAGTATCTATTGAAAGAAGTATGAGTAGACCCACACAGTTCAAATCCATGTGGCTGGCTTACTGGCCAACTGTAAAAGCAAACCGACCCCAGAGTCTAAAAACTAATCACCTTCATGTTATAAATCAATGTACTCTTAATACATGTGGATTCTCACTATCCTTCGACTGCAAGTTTTCTATTTCTCAGCTTAAGGATTTCCAAGAAAATCCTCCTCAGAGAAAATCATGTCTTTTATTCTACACTTGTCAACACATGTGGCCAACCTCTGGCTGGGAGTCTATGAGACTGCTACCACTTTACTTACTATATTGTTATGTACTTTGATGATTAAAATGTAAAATTATATAAGCTTTTAGAGACCAGTACTGTTTATATTGTATATCCCAATGACAAATGCTATTAAGGAATATGACTAATACTATAGTCTGTTTCAAAAGAATTCACTGGGAGATAACATGGTGAATAAGATCATTAATAAGTTACATTGACTGGAGTTGGAATCCCATATAAGCCACTTATTTGCTGTATGGCTTAGGGCAAGCCACTCTACCTAAATCACAGGGTGTAATGAGGACTAAATGTAATTAAGCACTTTAGTAGCATGGCTGAAGTATCATAAATATTCAATAAATGTCAAGCACTATTAAAAACAAACCTTTTTTGACCATCTCCTAAATGTCAGGCATTACACTAAACCCTAGCAACTTAGATCAACATCATTCCTTGAAGAGGATGACAGGTATAATTATGAAGAAAACTAAAAAACTATATACATTTTTCAAAAATTCAAATTTAATGGCTGATCAATACGCTCATCATTTAATCATAAAAACTTTAAATACTACTCTGAATGACTTACTTTGCATACTAAACTTTATACCCTTCACAATTAATATCTATCAAGTAAATTCAACATCCAAGTTATTTTAAAACCATTTTTATTGGACTAATTTTAACAACACTGTTTTAGCTGGTGGCAGTTGCCCCCAACCAAAACAAAGCCATCGTGAATGCTATTCAGCATACTTAAAGTAATCCAGTTTGGTTATGTACTTGGAATACAGTTAAACTTTTGACATCACATAATCAAGCAAATAGCAATGCATACTATATTAATCAAAAAGACTTTATGCATTTCATCAAAAAATCATTTTGCAAATGGCTTCAGCTTTATCGGTAATCTCATTGACACATTCCATACTTCATGCTCTCAAAATAAAAGTGCCCTAAAACTAAATTTTTTTACAGACATTAATGAATACTATCCAGGGTTATAGGAATTGTAGTTTAATATTTTACAGTATGAGGCAATAAATTACTGTTATCTGCTGACACAAATTCCACTCAAACTAAATACATCCTGATACATTCAAAAAAAAAAAAAAATTCTGTAAATATTACTATGCTAATTTATATGCTGCAGTGCAAAAGAAGTGACACTCTAACTTTTCCTGAGCTTTAGGAAATTAACATTTATCTGACTACAACTCTCAATTTAAAATAGGCTCTTTATTATATGAAGCCATGTCAAAACTATACAATTAAATTAGATTTTTGGAGAACTGAAAAGACGTCACAGTTATGATGGTTTAGGGTAATGAAAAAGTTTTCAAAGCAAAAGTATTTACAAAACTACAAAGGATACTATTGATTTGCACATAGTATAAATATCAAAGATAACCTACTGATTACCAAATGATTACAATTATCACTCTTTCAAAAATATTACACTGAAAGACTATAATAGGTTAAAGCATTAAATATACCAACCTGTAGTATATTATACATTTTAACACATTTTTCCATAATGCCCAGTAAGAAGGAATAAAAGAGAAAATATTAAAAATTGAGAAAATAAACATGCTTTTAGGAATGTTTCTGCACGTGTATATGACAGGGGAAGTGAAAATCATTTCTCGTTACTACACTCTATATCCTCAAAATTACAAAGACCGAGTTTCTACTTCAATTTTTTCTTCTGCTTGTAGTATATCTGGGTCAACATGAACAACTGGAGGTCGTAGGATAACTTCAGGCCCTCCACCATATATAGACTGTAGAAAATTCCATGTTTCTTCAGATATTTGACCAGAATCTGCTCCTAAAATTAAGTGTATATAGAAAGAATATTTACAAATCTAAAAATTCATATTGTAAAAGCTTTCATAATGTAACCCTCCCCCCACCATGAATCCTCTAGGGATAATTGAGAACTTCTGGAACACAAATCTTCAGACTACTAGCATATGTGATTATTAAAAGCTGCTACTTTATGGTCTGTCATAAAGTTAGAAATCCTTTTTTCCCAGCTCCTATCAATAACCTTAAAACCTTTCCTCAAATAAATATTAAACACTGGCAGCTTTTCCACTATTTGTTCTACTTCACATACTAATTACATTGTTGAGCTGTGTAAAAAAGTGACATAGATGACTAGTGATGAAATATTCTTAACAGTGACAAATTATTAACAAGTAAAGGCTTAAATGTTAGTCAAACTTACCTTGCCTAAGCATCACATTGCCACATTTAGTGACTGCGATTTTAGTGTTATCAATAGGACCTGGAGGATCTACGTTAAAAGGAAAAAACTGATGAAAATATATACATTTCAAATAAATGCATCAAAGAATTACATATTTCTGTGCCTGAAATAACTGAAGGAGGTCACTGTATAATCAAGTTGATTATTTTGTAGTCCGATTCTCAAATGTCAATTCAACGATAGTCAATTCTTAACTGTGTTCTGAGTTGCTTTCTTCTTGTGTCTTAGTTACCACAAAACAGAATAAGAAAAGAAAGCAAGAGAGGCTTTCCCACTGCCATCTAAAATGTAACAGAAATGATTTCCTAACCATCCATTTGAAGATTACAGGTGAAAATGCACTTTTAATGCTATACAAAAACAATTCCTTTGTAATTTAAAAAGAAATTATACAATTCCCCATTTGTTTCAGATTATGAAACTAAAAACAATAAAAGCATTATAAAATGAAATGTTAAAATGCATCCTTTTTTAATTTTAAGAAGAACCTGTTTTCCCCCTGAATACAAAAGTATAGTGCATGTTCATTATCAAAAAATATTTTTAAAAAGGTACAAGGAATAAAAAAATACTATAATCCCACTACAAAAAGATAGGCAAGCTGTGGTCTTTTTGCCTTTGCACATGTTTGCCTGTATTTTTTAATACAAAAGATTTAAACTAATAAGTACACTGTGTTGCAATGTTTTTCATATGTCAAAAACATCTTATTTTTAAATTACTACATACTGTCACAAAAATTATTTGTAAAGTCCATATAGTACTCCATTGTAATGGATAAACCATAATTTTACCAATTTATTGTTGGGTGGATTTTTTTTAAAACTCTATAAGATTGCAGATTAATTTCATTTAGTTCCTTTATTCTTGCTGTGAATGTTGTAATTTATGAAACAGGTTCAAAAAATTAAAAATTCCCATAAGAAGAATATAAATGAGAATGTAAGATACCTGAGGACAGGGATCTTTTTCTCTTTGTTCAATGGTGGAATCTCAAGTGTATATAGATATTCAAAAAATATGTGTCAAATAAACAAAAAATCTGCAAAGAATTTCATTTTTCAGTTAACCACTTACCTCCATCTTTACCCTTCACAAAACTTTCCCATTCTCTAAACCACTGCATACTGATGCAATAAAAAGTAGCTGGAGAGTCCTCCTCTTGAAATGCTCTGTTGAGCTATTGGGAGGGGAGAGGGGAAATTAGTCACCTAATATTTAGAGCTTGCTTTGTAGTAGAACAATACAATACAATCATTCTACTTCAACATCTGGTAAGGCCAATTTCTCATATACAAAGAATGTGCTATATGTTGATGCTAAGTTACCTTAGCACTAGCATACATGGTAATACTTAAACAATTCTAGGTTATGTCTCCAAATTTACCAAGTACACATACAAAGAAGGGGCATAGAGATTGGGTAAGTGAAACAAGTCAAGGCGTTCTTCAAAACAACAAATATTTCACATATTAAAAATCTGATGAGTAAATCTTATTTAAACCTACCATATCTACTGTCTACATCTGTGTTCACTTAAGATATTGGTAGGCAGGTTGCTATTACAAACAATGCTAGAACCAATCACAAATGCAATGCTACAACTAATTACAAACACAATGCTGCAATGAATAATCTTGTACATGTCATTTCAGACAATCCACATATATGTATAGGATAAATTCTCAAAAGTGGGGGATAGTACCTGAGGATATTTCACTCCCCCTCTAGTCCTAAGGCCTAAGGAATGGGTATGCAACTCAAAGCAAAACTCTACTAAAAATGGAAATCTTCAAAAGAATGACCTAATGGTTTAGAATAGTGTCATTCCAATGTCAATTTTGTTAGTTATAAACTGGGAATATCTTGGTTCCTGAACTTCTGGAGGTCTGGTTATTCCATTTTTCTTTTTGATAAGTTTCTTTTTTGCTTAAGTTAGCCATTATGATTTCTACTGCTTTTAACTAAAGAAAACCAATTGTTAGAAAAACTGGTATAAAGAGAAGTGGAGTCAACAGAGCCGGATGAAAATGAAGGGTATTTGAAATTTATTTAGTTGTCATAGTGTGAAAAGACAGTGAGATTCCTAAAAATATTTTGTGATGAGGAACTAAGTACCCATAGTATATACTACTGGCAGACAAAGACAAGTTCAGATCTTGTCTCTCCTATAATCAAATCTAATCAAAACCCTGCCACTGTCCCCAAAGATCCTTACAACCCAGAAGTACCTCCATGATCTGGCCCCATGATCTGACTTTATCTTCTAATACTTTCTTCCTCATTTAATCACTTGTGGTCACATGAACCTTTGGTATTTCCAGAACCAAGGAGACACATTCCTGCCTCACAAAACTTGCGTGGCTATCCTTTCTTTTTGCAGTATCTAAACAGCTCCCTCACGTCCTTCAATTCTTTGCTTAAATGTCACTTTCTCAATGAAGCCTATCTTTATCACCCTACTTAAAATTTCACCTCACTTCTCCCCTCATCACTGTACTCCTGATCTCTTTCCTTTTAGATATTTTCCATTTCCACAGAACTCATCACCTTTTAATACATAATGTATGTTATTTATCAAGTGTAAGTTCTTTGAGAGCAAGGATCTTTCTGCGACACAAGGTAGCTACTTCCATAGAACAACAAAAGACAATGAAAAATGTGACTGTCTCTGATGGTCAACAAAGAAATTAAAGCATTTTTGTCTCAATGTATAGCATTAAAATTAGGACTTTCTGTGACATACAACCGATCTCTAGAGAACTGAGACTTCTGAAATGTCATGTCAGACTGATTCTGCCAGATGGATCTATTTAATTCATAGCATTACCAGGATTGGACACTTTTAGGACTTTATCTTTGGCATCAGGGCATTTCTTCTTTATGTGTCTAGGTGGAGGCTTCTCAAATTTTAGTTAAGTATAATCATCCCATTAATTTAAAAGCATGTTTTTTTCTAGTTCTGGGAAATTTCTCTTAAAAGTTGCTCTAAATGTAGTTCTTCCCCTCTACTCTCTTCTAAAATACCTATTAGAAAAAACACTGAATTTTATATCTATCCAGCATGTTGAAACTTTTGTTTTACATCTGTTTATCCTTAAACTTGATTTTAGGAGAAACCCTTTGCTAGATTTTTCAGCATACTAACTTGTTCTCCAGTAGTATTTATTTATTCAGCCAATCATCAAACCATCTATTGAGATATGTTTTGTTTTCAGGATACAACATCCTTACCCATCTCCCTAAGATCAATATTCATGGCATAATTTTGCAAATCACAATTCTTTCCAGGTATTACAAAGCTGTCTAAGATAATTCCTTAACCGACCCAAGTGTCCACATTCACTGCTCTATCCAAGCAGATACTTTTATGCTTATTGCCTTACAGAGTGCAGGTGGCAGAATGCTGAGGTCATTATTGGTATCTGTCACTTCCAAGCTTAAAGCCTGTGTGGTCATTTCCTGTGGCCTTTGGTTTACTTCTTCAGTCTGATCCTATCTACTTTTTTAATTTTTCAGAAACTACACTTAATTTCCAGTCCTCCAAGGGCTCCTATTTTTGTACTCCAGTGTTATTTTTTTATACCAACACATTACTTTGTTCAAAAAAAAAGGGAGGGGGATAGAATAAGATGAATTTGGATCATAAATAAATAACTGGAGCTGTGTTACTGACAGCAGCACTTTGAAGAGACTTACTTCTTGCTACCTAGATAAATGGACCTGTACTAGTCCTTGTCCATAAAACCTGGTTGCTCAGCTCTTCCTATTGATTCTGTGACCAGACTTTCCGTTACTTGCAATCAAGAACACTTCATAAGAACCTCACTTTGTGGAAACTAGGTGTATATATATGAGTACAGAAAGTCTCGCAAAACAATATTATATTTCACAAAGGGATGGAAGTTGAGAATGCAGTCTGAATAAATGCTTTCAGAAAAAATGCTAACTTAAAGAAATCTGTAATTTAACATTTCAACAAGATTTCTTGCCAGTGCCAATCCGTGAAACAAAATTTACTACCAATCCATGAAACAAAAACCACAAAATGATAATTTAGCTTACTCTAATTGTTATGACCTACCTGGGGTCTCTCACTGTTATATACTCATAACACTTAAACTCTATCAGAACTCTTTTATCCAGTCATTTTATTAACATATATAGTTCTGCTCATTTCAGTTCTTTATCTTTAGCCAAAGTCATATTTATAATTTGAAAAGCATCACTTTTTTTACCCGAATAAAAATTTCCAATTCAGTTTTTCTTCTTTTTTCAATTTTCTCTGCCTCAAGTTGGCAAGTGTGACAAATGTACAGATGGTTAACAGCTGGTCCTCCTCCATACCTAAAGCATAAAGAATTTAGTAATTATGACAATCTTGAAGAAAGCTAATGCTCTAGAAAATATGTCTCCAACTTTTAGTTAATGGCTAAATCCCTAGTAAATAATAAATCCTCACAGAAAATGTCTGTCATAGTTAAACTAATGTAAAAATCAAATAATCACAGGACTTGATTTTATGTTTATCAGGGTCAGTGACTTTATATCTATTAACTAACCTGCTCTATCTATATTTCAACATTCCCTTATAGTTACTTCTGCTACAAAATATGTTTGTGGCAACAATACAAAGTGAAAGAAGTGGCTTTCAAAAATTAGCATATAACATACAAATCTTAGTTATATAGCCACACTCTTAGTCAAGTTCTAATCAGAAGGAGACTTCTCCTGGTCACTCAAGTAAGAATTTATGGAATAAATTATTTTCAACATTTCACTAAGGAAAACAAAATAAGGAAATTACATGTGAGAAGCTCTAAAATAAAATTAAAAACTTTAAATAACAGTTAAATATCACAGTATACCTTTACAGATAAAGATAATCAGAACATAAAAATTTGAATTAATTATCTGAACTAAAGACACACGAGCTACAAAATCTTTTGACTCACACTGAGCGTGAATAAATGAAGAAAAGAATTATTCTACATAAGCGACATATAACACAAGAAGCATATATGAAATAATACAATCCCCTTTTAATGAGTTTCGCAAACTGATTTTCATAAAACCATATTGTCTGATTTGAAAAACAAACCTGCTATATAGGTTATCCCAAATGTTCTGAGGCAGCATCAAAACCAGGTCTTCAATATAATTAGCTTTTCGTGGAGGAACACCTAAAAAAGTTTAGATGAGTTTGTCTCATTCTTAAACTCCTTTATATCACTCTCGAAGGTTAAACTCATTTTTTAACTGAATAATTACTGGCATTTTTCAATCATTAAACTTGAAGACCCTCCCAAACAGTTAAAAATTAAGAATAAGCATTTATGGTGATTATGTTGCTAAGATGAATATATCTAAGGCAGAGAAAAATTAGTAAACCAAAGTCTTTGGTTTGGGGGAAACAATCTTTCCTTTGTGTAGCTTATGGGGTATCAAAAGAAATGAAGCATTTACATAAATAACTAATAAAAGGCAGGCACAGATAAATGGCATAAAAGGTTTATGGGGAGATTCAGAACAGGAGAAGTCTTAAGTTAGTACTTCAACTCAGGAAATAAGAGAAAAATTCATATACAGAAATATTTTCAAGGTTTAGGTTTCTAAATCCAATGCAGGATATTCCTACTATCTCTCAGTTTCACTGAAAAATTAATGAAAATATCAAGTCTTCAACCATGAAATGTAATCAGGGTGTCACACACTAAGGTTTTATTCATCATGGGAGCAAACACCAACATGGCCAATCACAAAGGCATAGATTTTATTTAGCAAATACTATATGAGGCATTTTGTTAAATTCCAAGTACGTTTATATACTTAGGAAAAGGGCCAGCTACTCATTTAGACAAGGATAGGTGCCACAGATAAAGTTGGTAGCTGAGTGTCTCTCATCTGAGAAAAATAATGTGTAATATAAATGCTCACTGTACTTTAATTAGTTGTTTATATATCTGTCTCTACTATGAAATCAGAGCTTTGAGAACAGAAGTGGTGTCTTTGTTATTCTGAGGCTCTAGCACAGGGTTTGGAATAGGTGCTCAATAAATATCTGTTCTATAGAGGCTATAAATTGCCTATAATTAGAAGAAAAGGTGAATTTCTGAAACCATAATGAATTAAAAAACAAGCTGGATTGCAGATGGGGAAATCAGAAATAAATGGAAAGGAAAATTCTTGGCTCTTTCCGAATTTGTAAATTATTTAACAGCAAACCTCACCACTACTTTCCATTACAGAACTTCTTACCTCCGTGAATACACAGAAAATCATTATTTGAAATCGGGCCAGGTTCAGCAAAGGTCTTAAATTTATTTAGCCACTGTCGAGAAATATAAAACTGAAGGAGACTTGATTCCATTATGTTAAACAAATTTGATATCCTTCGCCTCTCTTTTTGTGCCTCTTCACTGCTCTTCCTATTAAAAAACAATGATTCATTGAATTCAGTGCACATTTTATTCCATTAGACTAGTAAGGGGATTTTTCCTCTTGCTTATTAGACTTAGCATACACATTAATATTGTGAATCTTAGTAGATCCTGGGACTTATTCAAGAGAAATATACTTTGTATCACCCCCCAACTATACTGTATACCCCTAAGGGCAATGCTGTACCTTAACTACTAGTATCCACATAAACACAGTAGGCATTCAAATGTCTGTTAGTAAAATCAACCTAAATAGTTAATGTGTTTTCTGTTTCAGTAGCTAGCACTTAATCTTTTATAAGATTGGTATTTTTTAGTATAGGATTTATTTTTATAGTAGTAGTACGCTTATTAGCTATTTTATGAGAAGTTTTGGTACTTAATTACTACCATCACTATCTAATTTTTTTTATTAAACCAATCTTTCTAAAACAAAATAGTTGATCCTTGAACAACACATGAGACTGGGGTGCCTGACACCCCCCACCCCACACATTCGGAAATGTGCATATAACTTTTGACTCCCCAAAAACTTAGTTGTCCCTTGGTATTCACAGGGGAATGGTTCAGTCCTCCATGTGGACACCAAAATCCACACTCAAGTTCACTATATAAAATGCTGTAGATCAACGCATACAGTCAGCCCTCCTCATCCTCAGACTTCCAACCACAGATCAAAAACTGTACAGGTTATTTACAGAAAACAATTCCTGTAAAAGTGGACCCATGAAGTTCAAAACCATGTTGTTCAAGGGTCAACTATATTCCTTTGCCCTTCAACAAAATGATTTAACATTTTCTTAAAGGATCATTCTGAATGCAACCTTTCACTTTATTTTACACACATAATGAAACAAGTTACACAATTTCTAATATTTACTCAGAAATTCATTTTGAAAATCTTAGAAGTCAATGATAACCCCAAAGTGAGTTGCTCTTTCATATTTGTTAAAATAGCCTATCTGTGAGTTACTTCTTTACCTGTAGAAAAGAACATAAGCTTCTGCATTTTGTACAGTAGATTCTGAAACCTCAGTGACACTTTGGTCATCAAATTCATACCAAAGAGTATTTAAATTGTTTCGGCAGTAGGCAATATAGTGTCCACCTGAAATTAAGAGGAAAATATTTAAATCATTTCAGTAATACAAATTAATATAAGAATGGAAGATAAACTACTTTTGTATCTCTAGTTCTTAGAGAGTGAGATAGAGCAAGAATTATGCTAGTATTTTGCTCCATTATGTATCACCACCACCACCTGAGAAAATGTAATCTTAAAAATATATGATATCACTTATATGTGGGATATAAACCTAAAAGCAACAAATGAGCAGTACAAAAAGAGACTCATGGACAGAGACTATAGACTAGTGGTTACCAGAGAACTATAGAGTAATGATTACTAGTTGGGTGGAGGAGGAAGGGGGAGGTAGACGGGGTAAAGGGGGTCATATATAGGGGGTAGAGGGAGGGTGAAGTGGGTAAAAGGGATCACCTATATGGTAGCTGAAGGCAACTGGACTTTGGGTGGTGAGCACACAGTAGAATATACAGATGTCAAATGATAATGTACACCTCAAAATTATGATTGTATTAACCAATGTTATCCCAATAAGCTTAATTTAAAAAAACCCAGTATAAAAATGATATTAAAGTCCTTACTGTTTAACTTTATACAGAATATAATTTCCAGTATCTCAAACTTCAGAGTAAAATTATTCAATTTTCTAAAATTTTCTGATACTTTTTAATAACCAAAATAAAATAAAAATAATAAAAATTTATTTTTACAATTTTTTCTTTTGTTCAATCAGGTCTTACTTAAAAGATGAATGAATTCAAATGTTTACTCCTTTTTTTTAAAAAATCTAAGAACATACATCAAACTTATATACTTACTACTTGCAGTTCCGTGATGACAAATGACTGACAGAAGATCATAGGTAACAATCTGAGCTGGACTATCTTTAGCAAGAAATGGCTGAAGATCCAGGCCTTCCAGCGGAAATGAAACATGAGTACTGATTTTGGTAGAAAACATCAGTTCGTGTCTGAATCTTTTAAGGTGGATGCATAAAATCTAAAAGAGAAAGGCAAGATTATTTAAGATTCTATTGCTTTGTATGCTAGATGAAGGAGTCTACTAAATATATATTTGGAATTAAGTGTCAAGGTCAAATATTATCCTGCAATTATGATAACCTGATTCCAGAGATGTAAAAATATGGAAATGGTGAAATATGATATTTACTGAGCTTACAGCTATTGGCTTTTCTAATTTTATGCTTTATACCTGCAAGGTCCTACAATGTCTGACTAAGCTGTGTTCAACATATTTTCACTAGTAAGGGCACTTACTTGGTATGTAACTCAGTTTTTTAAAAACAATCCTAATAGGGTATATATAGCAACTGGTCAGCAAAACCACTCTATTCTTCAACCATGATAAAGAATTTATTACTAATGCTTTATGTCCCTACCAGATAAAATAAAGTGAATTATAATAAAGCTCATACCTCAGGAAACTTTTGTACTTTACAAAACTTTACTCCATTCCTCAACCTGAGGGAAAAGAGAAAACCAAATTAAATAAACCCATTTCCCATATGAATCAACAAAAGCTTTATTAGTATTTTCAAATATTCACCAAAATTTTTTAGAAAATGAAAAGACAAAAGTGTCAGACTAAAAATGCTCAATACTGAATTATGTGCTACGCATTTAAAATACATACTAATAAAACATTGGAGTCCCTGATTGCAAAAAAAAAAATTTAAAGATATAAGTAATAAAATTGTAGGGAGTTGTAATTCTTTGATGAAAATTATTTTTTTAATAAACAATCAAAAGAGAAACTCATACAGGGAACAAACTGATGGCTGCGAGATTGGGGGTGGGGGCAGTTAATGGGCTGGGTGAAAAAGGTGAAAGGATTAGAAGGACAAATTGGCAGTTACAAAATAGTCACAGGGATGTAAAGTGTAGCATAGGGAATATAGTCAATAATATTGTATAACTATGTATGGTGTCAGATGGGTACTAGACTTATTGGGGTGATCACTTCGTAAGTTATAAAAATGTCGAACCCCTATGCATATGCCTGAAACTAATATAATATTGACTGTCAACTGGAATTGGAAAAAAAATTAATTTTTTTAAACAGAAATTCTACTATCTATGGCCTGGCTATGCCTTTATTAACGTCCAGATATCAAGTAAAACTGGGTAAAATAAAATCCCAATTTCATAGAATTGGCTGATTAGGTCTATTATAACCTTTATTTATTTTTAATTAAATTTATTGAGGTAACACTGATTAATAATTATACAAGTTTCAAGTGTACGATTCTATAATACATCATCTGTATATTGCATTATATGGTCACCACCCAAAGTCTAGTCTCCTTCCATCACCATATATTTGACCCCCTTTACCCTCTTCATCCTCCCCCAACCCCATTTCCCCTCTGATAACCATCATATTGTTTGTGTCTATGAGTTTGTTGGGTTTTGTTCATTTGTTGCTTTCTGTTTTATAAATATCTAACATATCAGTGAAATCATATGGTTCTTGTCCTTTTCCATCTGACTCATTTCTCTTAGCATGATACTCTCAAGATCTATCCATGTTGTCACAAATATAACCTTTATTCTTAAATGTTGAAATAAGATAAATAAAGGCTGATTATTATTAATAATCAACATTTATATACACTTGACAGAGCTCTACTTTGGATTTGGGGGTAGACACAAGGTTTTTTTCCATCTTCACTATTATCTTTTTCCTAGTCAGCAGTGCTTTTCAAGAAAAGTTCCCTCCTCCAGGCTAACACCCTCTTCAGCTAATCAGCTAAGGATTTAAGGACAAACTCGTAACACTTTTCCAATTCTCTAGAGGTATATTTTTTTTTCTAGAAAGTATAAGGCAGCTTTTCATCCTTATTGATCAAATATACCATTTATTTTTGTCATAAAGAGGACCAAGAGCTGCAGATCAACATTTCCCTGGGGTTACTGCAAATAGACAGAAGTTTGTATTACGAAGATTCTAGATCTTATTAGGAGGCCATTATTTTTCTATTACAGAGATTCAAAATTTTTTTTCCAATACACTCTACCTCAAACATTTTTTCCTTCAATTCACCACTTACTTTTCTAACTTACCACCAAGAAGCCTTAAAAGCCTGAATTTATTACAACATAGAAAAAGGCAACGAGTAGTAGATATGAAGAAACAAAATCATACTTTTCTTAACTGTCTTTCTATTCTGCCATCTTATAGGAGGTAACATAAAAGTTGGTATAACCTTTCTAAATTTTACACAGATTTGAAACTAAGTACCTTTACAGCCACTTTTACTTCCTGAATCTAGCCTGTTACCATGGTAATCCAGGAAAGACTATCACCTTATTTATGACAATAAAACATAACCTATGTAATGAAAATGTATGTTATATATCATAGTATGTCTTTTATAGTGTATCTGGAAAATGTTTTCTCCAAAATTACATACTTTATATCTCAAAATATACTTTCACATTTTTTAAATTTATCTGTTCATTCATTCATTCATTCATTCATTTTTTAGGCAAGGCAACCCTTGGCTACCTCACAGATTGCAAGGACCTTGTCAGCTTACAATCCCTTATTTTTTATTTTTTACACCTATAGCACTTGGTCTTCCTAGGTGGTCTCCAATCCAAGTACTAACCAGGTCCAACCCTGCTTAGCTTCCTACATCAGACGAGATCGGGCTTGTTCAGGGTGGCATGAGCGTAGACTACTTTCACTTTTTAGATAAGCCTATTAAATTTGTTAAATTTTTACCTCAAATTTGTTTTATAAAACAACTGGCCTCTTTATTTTTACTAGGACAAAATTTACTAGCCTTTACTTTTCTAAGTGGAATTTTAACTCCACATGCCCAATTCAAAGAACCAAGAAAAATACCATTTAAAATAAAAAATATGCAATTAAAAGCATTATCAATGACACTTACTTTTTGCATTTTTCACAACTGTACATATTGTCACCTGAAAACAGAACAGATTTGGTCATTCCTCTCAAATTAAAACCAAGGTATTTTCTTTTGGTTCTGCAATTTCTCAAGTCTGCCACATGCTTACCGTGCACCACAGTAACACAAGGCTCACATTTCTTAGTCTCTGCTCAAGAGTCAGTCCATAATGTTTACCTTGCCTAAAGCATTCTTCACCTCCCTCTCTTTTCAACTTTGAAAGCTTACCTTAAATAACATCTTTTCCATTTATTCACTCAACAAAATTTACTGGCGCCTGTTTTATGTCCAAGCAAGGTGCTAGACATACAAAAATACTGAAGGATCTTCAATATTATGAAAGAATTTACAGACTAGTCCAGATATTTAAGTCTTCTATATTGGTTGACTTTTCCCTTCTTTGAATCCCAGAGCAGTTTTAAGATACCTCACATATCATACCATCTTGTACTATAAAAAGTTGTATAAATTATTTCAGTATATGATTTATGGTATTTATATTTATATTGCCATAGTAGATACTGTGGCAATATAGGCAAGTACTATTTAAGTACATTTTAGTCCTACTAGTATTTTAGATCATTCACAATTTAGCCACAGACGAAAACAGTTTTATATTTCTTACCTTTTAGCTCATCTCTAGCAAAGAAGGCAGCAAGACAATCTTGCAAGGTTACTATTGGACCCCAAAACCAGCTAGGGACACATGAGACAACAAACCTGAAACATTATTGATAGAAAAAAAATAAGTGTTCTGCTAGTATAGCAGAAACAGAAGTTTTAACAATGAAATAATTTTAAAAAATACATACATACCTCTTCACATATTCCATGAAAAAAGCTATCCACCCTTGTGGAGGATATGCTTCACCACATGATCCTGCTTTGACTATGGAAGTTGGATGACTCGATGAATGCAGCTTAGCAAGGTCTTCCTTGCCAGGAATTGGCAAGGACAGATCTTGAAAGGTCTCGAGGGTTACAGACACCTAAAATTATTTTGTTTTAAGAATGGAATGAAAATAATCCAGCACAAACATTTATGAGGACAGATTTTAGACTGCAAAGATCAAAGCAAGTTATAATAAGCAAAGAAAAAGAACAAAAAGTCAAACTTTTATAACAGCAGCAAAAACACTTGCTCTGTACCAGGTACTATTCTAAATTTAATCTTCACATAAACCTTATGAGATAACTACAAACACCCCATTAGTTGAGGACACTGTGGCATAGAGCTATACCTCACAACCAGCCACTGTAGCTTAAGATCCAAAATCTTAAACACCACTGCATTTATTTTTGGATAAGACTCTTGTAATAGTTTTTAAATATTGTTTTTTCAAAAAGCTGTAAAACCTAGCATGTAATTTTTAAATAGCTGAAAAGATTTCAGGATAATTCCATTTAAACATCTGGTACCAAATTAGCATACAGTAAAATGACTCTATTGAAAGACCTTAGATTTAAGATTTTAACACATTAATTTTTTTTTTTTTTGAGAGATGACATATTCATTAATTATATTCATTACTGCACTGAAGTAAAATCGCTCTTTAGCTCAAAGAAACTCAGGGATTTGGAGATATCATTAAAGAAGTCATGATCATTTTAATGTATGCGCTTGAGAATGAATCTGACACTACCTTTATTATGAGTTCCAATCTTAACATGGGAATATATTTAAAAGCCATACAACCAAATGCAGAAGATACATTCACACCCTAGTGTCTGAATAGCAAGTTTCCCAGTATACTAATTTCATCAGCCTTAGGAGAATATGCATGTTACCAATTCTTGTTGCTGAGCGACATATCACCTTTAGATTTGACCAGAGATGAAGAAATAGAGTTAATTCTGCCTGCCAATACATGCCTGTCCAATGATGGGTCAAAACTGATCCTTTAAGAAGTTATGTTTGTATTACTTCCAAAAACAAATGCTACTCCTATAGTCAATTTATACTGATGTTAACACATGAAATACATGTATAATCATCCACAGAAAGGAGTTAAACTTATCATACATTTTGTCAGTATTTTTTTTTAAAGAGCATTTGACAAATTTCCTGTGTATTATAATTCCTTCATACTCACCCTGTCACAAGTCAGACACTGCACTGAACTAATGATTGTTCCATCAAATATGTCTGAAATAACACTTCGGTATTTCTTATGCTGTTTTTTTCTCTTTGGGGATAATGAAGATTGAGCTAGAATGGAGAAATAAGTGTAGAAAAATTTTTTAAAAAATCAAAGCAGTTCCTGAAGCATTTTTCTCTGGCATCTTTAACAGTAAAATTTACCATGCTGAAGAAATCTGTCAAAATATCATTCAAGAGCACTGCTTTAAAGGAAAAAAAAAAGAGAGAGAGAGAGAGAGAGAGAAACCAAGATGAAACAAGGAGTTCAGTCTCCCAAACTTGACTTCAATTGGAACAGTATTGCTTTTACTTGTCTGTTTTGATTCCAAAGAAGGCTGTATCTGAAGAAATGATTCTAAGTGTTGAGAGTTCTTTATTCTAGATACAAGTGCTTTTGTCAGCCATGTGATTTGCAAATATTTTCTACCCATCTTTTCATTCTCTTGATAGTGTCTTTTGCCAAGAAAATTTTAAATTATTTTCTTTTATGGATCAGGTTTTTGATATCTTTGATGTCTTTAAGGAATTATTTGTCTAACACAAGATCATAAAGACTTTCTCTTGTTTTCTTCCAAGAGTTTAATAGTTTTACATTTTTTAATGTTGGAACTCTCATATATAGTTGGTAGGAATGCAAAACGATACAGCCACTCTAGAAAACAATTCCATACGATATTAAACATAAAACTTACATAAAACCCAATAACCCCTGGGTGTTCCCTCTAGACAAGTAAAAACTTATGTTCATAAAAAAAACCTGTAAACACATGTTTATAGCAGCATTATTCACAATTGCCAAAATCTGGAAACAATTCAAATATCCTTCAATGAGTGAATGAATTAACAGTAGTGTAGTCATACAATGAAACACTACTCAGTAATAAAAAGGAACTATTCAGACATTGGACAACATGACTGTTATCTCAAATGCATAAGTGAAAGATGCCTATTTCAAAAGACTACATACTGTATGATTCCATTTATATGACATTCTGAAAAAGGCAAAACAATAGGAATAGTGACTAGATCAACAGGGCTAGGGAAATGGTCTGATCACAAAGTAGTATGAAGGAATTTTTGGGGATGTTGGAACTATTCTATATTCTCTTTGTGGTGATGGTGGTGGTAATAAGAATCTATACATGTGTTAGAACTCTACACCGAGTGAATTCTATTGTACATAATTCAATTTGTGCCACACACAGAAAAAAATTTTAAGTCATTTGTGTAAAATTAAGCTGTCAATTTTCAAGGATTGAATAATATTTCATAATTAACACTTTAAATTATCAAAACAAAGAACCTAATTGAAACGTATACCTTTCTTTTGTGTGGGTGCCAATCCTGGCCACAAATTGCCTGATTTAGGAGGGCTTGCTGATAAACGTGGATTAACACCTTCATTTGATGGAAGGATCTGTGGCGTAGACAGATCATTCAAGTGGACATCGGTAATATATTCTGTAATATTTAAAATTTGTATTATTACCATAAATAGTAAAATTATTCCACCTGTCAAATAATGCTAATTATTCTAAAGGATTCTTCATTTGAGATTTTGAACACAATTCATATTAATAAATGTCTGGTGAAATACTTGATAGCCAAAGTGCTTTCTACGTAAAATAACTGATTTTCCCCCAGGAATCCAATTAATGTTTATAACACATTACTGCTGTAAACAATCAAGGAAGTAAGCAATAGATACATGAAACCAAAGAAGACTGTATTTGTCCTTAGTATTTTTTTAAAAAGATATTTAGGAGTTTTTAAAAATTTTAAAATAATGTGAGAGAAAATGAGATTATCTTCCCAAACATAGTAATCAAAATTTAAGAAATTTAGGTATAAAATAATCAGGTTATCTTATTCTTTCTGTAATAAAACAGACTTGTCAGGAAATTAAATTAATTTTAGAATTAAATTATGAATCGAGAAAATATAACTTCTGTGAGTACTATCTCGATCGTTTGCTGTTGGATTCCCAGTACAAAAAATGCGTGCCAAGGACTGTGCTCAGTAAGTTTCTGATTAAAGAAAAGAGAATTATTTGTAATAGACCCTGAAACAGAATGACTTCAGGGATTTTCCCAAATAATGAAAATAAGTGACATTACTTTCACATGGGCATTTCTCATTATCTCTGCCATGACTGGAAAGCAGACTGTATAATATTAGGGGGAGAGAAGGGAGGAGACTTACTGAAGGGAATAATGTTAATATGATCTAGGTCAGGGATTGGCAAATGTTTCCTGTAAATGATCAGAGAGTAAATATTTCAGGTTTGTGTACTGTATATGGTCTTTGTCACATTTTTAATCAGGTCTTTAAAAAAGCAGAAGCTCACATCCCTGATCTAGATCACTGATTAGTTACTATGTGTAAGAATAAACCGGCTATGGAGCAATAAAGAACAAGAACAATAAAGAACAATGAATCTCAAATGTTCCTTAACCAGGCTTAATCAGGCTTTTGACAAGGAAGGGCTGGATAGCAGTCTAAGCTAAGTCTTTCACTGACATTTCATGTATTTATTAACTAAACGACTTCTAAACACATCTAAACTTCTAAACATAAGGGCAGTATAATTAAGGAACCTAATGAATTTTCCTGACTTGAGGCATTTATGCACTATACACAAGTGAACCAGAAGTATTCCTCTGGTTAAGAAAATATCCTTTTCCTCAAGAATGGATTTTGAGTTCATTCAAATATCTAAATAAATTGTTTAATAATTCTCACTCTTCAACAATTTGAGTTCTCACTTTTCAACAGAAGGTAATTAACTTTACATGTTACTTATCTGCCACTTATTTTAAGATCAGAAAATCTGAACCTCTGATGGTCTAATTTTATGTGCTTTGGAGAACTAAATACCACATTAAGCCAAGATAAGTTAACTCGAAGAAATAAATGTAAAATGCAAAGCAATCAAGTTTGACATCTTTTATTCGGCCACTTGCTCTTTCTTAAAGGAACAGTGACTAGTATCTGAATATATCATAGCACGGTTCACTTGATTAAACTGCTATGACAAAACACATACCAAACATTTCATAGCTGATGGGACTCCAATGACAGCAATCTAGATCTAACAGTGTGTAAAGTTATAAACAACTGATTACTTTGCCTTTTCCCAGGATCTCAACAGAATCTGCTTAAAATGACATTAACATTTGCATGCAAATATTGCTAAATTATACTAGTTAGAAAGCCCAAACACAACAACTATTTAATTCCCCCTTTCTTCAAATCAGTATGGATGAACAATGTCAGATACTTCTCATGAAATAGTACGCTAAGGCTATCAATCTATTTCATTTTTTATTATGCTAAATATAAACTGTGAACATTAATAAGTAAATTAAAAATGTTTTTAGTCATATGCCATGCTCATTTTCCCTCAAAAAATCTGAAAATGGTAAAATTACAAATATAATATCTTATGCCCACTGTCTACTAATGAAACACTATCATTTTCAAATTATTAAAACTGTCACCTGAAGCTCTGCTGTGTATTTGCACTTTGACAGTTTCCTGATTGTTTAAGTCAACTGTTTCAGACACGGAGTCTCTATCTAATTCTCCTTCAGAATTTACTTTATTAATCTTATTGCAGATCTTCTCTTTTTGCCAATCTTTTGACATTTCTGAATTGTTCTCATCATCCTGAATTAACATTGTTGTTTCATTATTATCTTCAGAAAAGCCTCTAGAACCACTGTCATTTTCAGCTTTATCACTGCTGCTACAAGATTCACAGGACTGAAAATCTACATCTGACTGGCTCTTGTCTTCTTCCATGGTCTCCTCAGTTATTATGGTTTGAGGATCTTCTATTTCCATGACCTGTTCTTTCAGTTCTTCATGAAGCAGATCCATTAAACATCGAAGGAATTCTTGAGCATCCTAATATATAAGCAACATAGATATTAATACTTCATTAAAAATATGTGTATATGTAGAAACTAAAGGAAAAATATACAGAATGTTGTTATCAAGCAATTTCTAAATGTGTAGCACTATACTAAGGAAATACAACTTTGTAGAACATAAGGCGCTGGAGCAACGGGAAGCACTAAGTTCTAAGGAGTTACGTAAATAAAACAAAAGTAAAAATCTACAAATGAATTTAAGATCAGCTTTTAGTCGTGCTGCTCTTTTTAAAAGTGGAGGAGTAAGATACAAAGGAAATATGGATTTATCTCATGTGACAATTAGGATTCTGAGAGATATCCTAAATTCAAATATTTTTAAGTTTGGCTTAAAATTAAAGCTTTATCCAGTCTTGTACTATACCTCAAAGAGAACTCTTTGATCAACCAGAAATGCTTATTGAAAATACAAATTTATAGGCCCCAACTCACATCTACTAAATCAGTCTCTGTTGATCCAGAATTTGTACCAGAAAAAATTAACAAAAAATCGGTATTGTTTTGAAAAAGAAAAATATGTGAGGGCCAGGTATTACTATTACAAGATATCACTTGGTACTAATACAAAAAAATACAGGTCAATGAAATGGATTAGAAAGGTCAGAAACAGATCCTATTTTATACTATATTAATTTAATGTAAGCACAAAATTTAATAAGAAAGATTTTTTTAATCAGATAAGTCTTAAATTTGTAATTTGGTACAATTTGTTAGCTATTTGTGAAAAACAGAATTAGGATTATACTATAATATGAAATAAATAGCATGTATTGAACTATTAAAGTTTTTAAAAATGAAAGTGTAAAATACAAAAAATACAGGTGAAAATTTATCTCTGGAAGAGGAACTTTTCTAAGCTAAAGGCACTAGGAGAAATATATTGACATATTTACTCACCCCCAAATAAAAAATTTCTAGAAAAATATAAAATTAAGATAAAGGTAGAAAAAAGTAAGCAAAAGATAAGATAAATGGTTATTATTCTTGGTAAATAAAGACACGAGGAGTGAGAAATAATAAAATAAATTGACAAATAAAACAAATCATAATGGAACAAATACAAATGACTCCATAATAACAATGCAAAATGGCATTTTGCAAACTTATTAAAGATTAATATTATGTATAAAAAGCAATGAAGACTTACCTGCTGAGAATAGCCCCGAAATGTTGGATTGACAGTTTTAATTCCTTGAAACAGACTAGTAGGCACAACAGATCCTGGCCTGAAGAACAAAATATTTTAATGAGAAATTTGGGATTTTTAGTTTTTGTTTCAGAAATTAGCAATTAAGAATTCAAGGTGTTAAACTAAAAAGTGTTTGTGTTTCAAAAACTCATTCAAAACTGCCCAGTATTATGTTTTGCAGGCTTGTCAGAAAAGTTTATTACTAATATTTAAGCTATATTTTATTGCTCTTGTCCCTAATGAAACGAATCATGCTCTACGATGATTTTTCAAAAATACTTCTAATTATGTAAAATAAACTTTTAATTACTTAACCTTCCTTGGATAAGATAAGTGTACCTAGTATACTATCTAAATAAAATTTTAAAAACAGCCATCAAATACCCATGGAAACAAAAATGAAAAGTAAACCAAATGTATGAGATTTAACTAAATTCTGTACTATAACACTTCTGAAGTTTGGTAAACTTACAGGAATATTAAGTTTAAAGTCTAGTCTAAGGCAAAGAAGCTTAAATATAGCAATTAAGGGCTACTTCCAGCTATGAAGAAACTTAAGAGCCTGTGGCACACTGGATACTGTCCGACAGGGATGTGACAATGGCCGATTTGGGCTCTTTAATGTTAGAGATGTAAAAGACGTTTACTTTCACATCCCAAAAAAACTGATTAAAACCATCCTTTTTTCCTAGCATACTGATGGTAGCAATAAATTTTTGTTTAATTATAGAAATACTTGGGGCAGGGCAAGTAGATAGAGGCAAAGGGGGTCAAATATTTGGTGACAGAAGGGAATTTAACTTTGGGTGGTAAACACAATGCAATATACATGATATATTACTGAATTGTACACTTGAAATCTATCTGTTTTGTTAACCAATGTCACCCCAAAAATTTTAATTAAAAAAAGAAATATCCTTAGTAAAGAGTCAAATATCACAAAGAAAACTGAGGTACTTATGAATATATGAATGTTAAAACTTGAAAAACCATTGACATTTTTACATTAGAAATCAAGATCTCAAAAGCCTTACATGAAAGCAAAGTTTAAAAAAAATTAAATAAAGATAGCTTTGCTTTGGTGATTGTTTTCTTAGGGGCAACGTTGGGCAGTTCTTAGAAATCATTAAAAAGGACTAATAATGGTAAAAGCAATTTTCTGAATAGTTGTAAAACACAATTAGTGAATTACAGCAAACAATTCTACTCTTCACTTTAGAGCACATAAGCAGAAAAAAAGAAATTCATACAGGTATCTATGGTCTGATTTTAGCACTATGAGAATGCCTGCTCTTGCATTAAAATTCAAAAGTTTCACTACCAGGAACTTCGGCAGTTCAACATTCTATCTCCAGTCTAGATGCTTCATTTGGATGTTCAGCTTCAAGCAAAATATGCCCCAAAGTGAACTTGTCTCAAATCTGTTTCTACTTTTGTCAGCTCTATAAGTGCACCTGCATCCTTTTAATATTTATGATATTCATTTAAAAACATAATAATGAAAACAAATATATTAAGTACATACCTGCTTTTATGCCACAGTTCTGTCATCAGTTTGAGATAACTTTTACAAATGGCTGGTTTCTTATCTGTTCGAACTAGTCCTCCACAATCAAGAAAAAATTGTGTCAAAGGTGGGCTAATCAAAAAAGAAAGAAAAATGTTAGAGCAGAATCAGGCTTAACTTTGCCTTTTAGTCATTCAATGAATTGACAGTACACAGAACACTGCATCTATTATTTTTTTGCTCTTTTATAGTTTCACATTCATTTCTTCTCATTCTTGCTCAACCCATTCATACCAGACATGACTCTGTGAAATCATCCTCAGTGATACCAGATTCAGTTAATACCTTTTACTTCTCTCTTAATACCATTTGTCACAGCTGACTTATCCCCTCATTCTTTTTTTTTTTTTAGAATCCCCCTCATTTTTGAACAACCGTTCTTTTTCTTTTCTACTTTAACTCTGAAAACTTTTTCCCTCCTTATTGTTCTTTCTACTCTTAACAGATACCTAAATATCAGGATTCCTCAGGACTTGATCTTACGACTTTTTCTCTTTCCTACATACTCTTTTCCCTGGGTGATCCTCAATTTTCACAAATATGTCAATGACAGTCAAACATCTCATCTAAACCACAGATTTATGTCAAATGCCCAAACTGATGGCTGTCTTGGGCATCTCAAATTTAACATATTCAAAATTTAAATTTCAAGTGAATCTGGTTTTCCTCCAAGCTTCTACATCCCAGTAAGTGATACTGCTATCTATCTAGTGGCCTGAGTTAGCAACTTATAAAGCAATATAATTTTTTATGAGCTTGATTAACTTCAGTGAACCTTCATGAATCTATTCACTTTTAGGAAATTGACTGGGCAAAGGACCAAATCCTGGCCTGAAATAAACTGACTATCCTAAAAAGATCTCATGCAAGTGTAAACCAAACAAGAACATATGTAGCTATATTTATATTAACAAAAGAGATTTTAACTCAAAAGCCATAATGAAGGGCGGCTCCACAGTGTACTGATTAGCACGTCTGCTTTACACGCAGAAGGTCCTGGGTTCATGACCCAGGTGAAGCCATGGACCATACCCCAGGTGTGCCAGAGCCCGAGTGCACCAGGGATGCCAGGCCACAGAGACGCCAGGACCTGAGTGAGTGTGCCAGGCCTCCCAGGTGCATGCTGTGAGCGAGCATGTGGGAGGAGATGCCCCGCCTTCAAAGATCCAATTCTTAAGGAGAAATGGCAACATCCATAGGTCAGGGGTAGAAGTGGGGAAGGAATTAAAGAAGGGGGGAAAAAAAGCCATAATGAGATAAAGAAGGTCACTATATAATGATAAAGGGGTCAGTTCATCAAGAGGATTACATTTGTAAATATTTATGTATCCTATATAGGAACACCTAAATATGTAAAGCAAATATTGACAGATCTGAAGGGAAAAATAGATGCTAATACAGTAACAGTAGAGGACTTCAATATCCCATTTTCAATAATGGTTAAATTATCCAGACAGAAAATCTATAAGGAAACACTGGACTTAAACTACACATTAGACCAGATGGCCCCAAGAGACATATACAGACTATTCCACCCTGCTCCTATCTACATTATAGGACTATGATGAAGAAAAAAAGGAAATTTGAATGCTTTATTAAAGACTTTCCACCTACAGAAAAATATAAAATATTTTCATAGGATCTGTGAACTAAAAGTGATTTGAGGAATGAACCCAAGCTCATTTTCTAGATGTAAAAACAAATGACTTGCTCAAAGACATACAAGTACCTAGAGTCTAAGCCAGGACCAACAGTCTTAGGAAACTACTGGCATTAAAAAGAGTAACCCCACTGAGACAAGAATGGATTAGGTCCCAACCCAGATTCTTGCCTATGCAATGGCACTTCTTTTAGAGTTACTCAATAGGAAAGAGGAAATAACTTTTTAAGGAATATTTACATATTTAGTTTTAGTTAATCCACATATTTTCTAAATGGGAGCACTTCAGAAAGGCAGGTGACTATGCATTGAGGGGGGCAAGGAAGGAAGTGCACCCAGGGATCTATGGAATCATGTTGACCAGGGAAACTGAACATAATTGTTAAGTCTTTTCCATATTATCATTAATATGTATTTCTTTTCTCCTCTCACTGCTTTTTTTTTGAGACTACAGCAGCATGATTTTCTGCTCAAAGAGTAACTGTAAAAAGCTATACAAACAGAACAAAATTAATTTATCTACTTACCAATTAGAAAGAGCCTGCAAAGCTGCATTCATATAACAAGTATTCCCAATATTTTTCAAACCTGTAAGACCTATTAAGACAAATTATGTTATGTCATCATTCAATAATGCAATTTTATAAGTGTTTACTGAATATATAACTATGTATGATAGTTATTATGGATCCCAAACTATGTTAGAAAACACAAAATACATCATAGAAATAAAAAAAATAACTCGAACGTCTCAGTGAAGTCAGACTTATACCAAAATGTTAATTTTCCGATACTCATTTAAATATACACTTAGAAAATTAAAATTCCAACTTTATTCAGATAATTATACTAAAAACTGTGGGCTTTGATAAGGTGATGCCAGAGACACCAAGCATCAGTCAAAGCTGTCAGTTTCCTCTTTTTGCAAATACAATTTCACTAGGCCAAATTTCAGAACTTTTTTTTTTTTTGGTAATTATCATCATTAGAGTTCCTTCGCCTCTAGAATTTAAAATTTTCATATTACAATTTACTAAAGAAATGGGCAGTACCATATAAAAGAGGGAGAATTATTTTACCTCTTGCCTTAAGTTCATCTTCTTCATCTACTTCTATGTCCAGATCATCAAATACAGCAACCAGAGGGGTTTTTAATGTTGTGCTACTGGGTATTTTAAAATCCTTGATAACAGAAAAGATAGCAGACTTGAGCAAAGCCTTGGTTAAAAATTTTTTTTTAAATTTTATCTTATATACATTTATATTCTCAAAATTAAGAGATTTTACTAAAACTCTTAGTAAGAATTCTAGGTATTATCAATTAGAATGAATTTATATTTATATTTTTAAAGTAATAAGGACTAGCAGTAGGTAACACAGCATGTCATTCTACCTCTATTAACATATGTACCTGAATAACAAAGCCACTTGTGACTTTTTGTATTTAAAGAGATTAACTCCAATTCAGTAAGACCACATTACAGCTAAAATGACCTAAGTGCACATGTCCTAAATTGTCTTTCCAGATCTTTTTATGAGAAAAAAATACTAAAGCTTTTCCATCGTAACATACCAACTTACCTGTAGACCTCTACACTCTCCTGATGCTTGCTACTATGTTTATTTCACATCCCTTTATGTATATGAAATAGCTCACTTGTTTTAAATAGTAATAAAATATTCCAATATTAATTCCCAAGAATTGACTTAATTCAGAGGTTGTTACTGATTACCTGTTGGTCAAATGCTAGCACACACTGTTTTAAAAAAACACACACAAAAGCAAAACTGAGCTAATATTTTAAAATTTGTGAGAGCTCACATAAAAATCAGATTTTACAAGTTCTGTTATAATAGTAGATCAAAGTTATGGAACCCATTTAGTTGGAGGAGGAAACTGAATAGCAACATGAAACTAGCATGTGTTTGTGGTTCTCCAACTTATAGCCTTAAGCCACCTCTATAATGCTGCATATGCCCTTACAGCCTTGCTTTATACATTTACTTTACCTTCCTATACATACTGAACATTCAAGTAGTCCCCATATTCTAACTTTGTTGTATTTAAATACAGAGAAGTGCAAGGGCTTTAAAAAAAAAAAAAAAAACATTTGACATCTTATCTTCTAGAAAAAATTTCTATTTGAAAAGACTTTAAAAAAAAGACTTAATGATATCTAAATGGTTTCCAGTATTATTTTATAATTAATGCTCTGATGAAGTTAGGTTCAAACAGCCTACAAATTGTATGCCTCTATAAAACTATACAAATAACTTTTTTTCTTCTAGTAATTTCTTCAATAGATCATCAGAAAGTTGTATGAAATTAAATTCATATTTTTTATGTATTATTACTCACCAGAGAATTATTTACAAACCTTCAAAAAAGTCTCAGTACATTTATTCAACGATATTCAACATTCACTAAGAGTCTGTAATCTATTCTGGCAGAAATAGGAACAGATAGCTATCTTAATTTTCTTTCATCGGTGATGATTATATTTGCAATGCATTTTTATCTGTACTTCTTTATGAATTATCTACATTTATTCTTTCAACTACCTTTTGAGTATTGCCCTTACAAACTGTTATTAATTCATTGTATGAGTAAACTTTTAGTTATCACATTTTTGTTAATAACATAAGAGTGTTCAAAAAACTTATTTTCAAACTACCGGGGCACTCAAAAAAGACAAAAAAACATTTCTGAATAATAAACAGGTATCAATGAGAGAAATAGTAATGGTAGTGATTTATTGACTAGAACCATTCAACTGTGAAACCAGAAATGTAACAAGAACTTTGTCTAAAACCTAGTCACCTCAAGTTATGTAAGGTGGGAGGCAAATAAATTTATTATCACAAATGTCTACTATCAGGATGTAACACAGAGGTACAACAGAAAAATTCAAGAGAGTTGGTATCAAGGCAGTAAGTATAGAAACATAATGTGATTTCTATAACACATGAGGGGAAAATTGACTAATGTGCTAATTAAATCATGTGATTAGAGTAAGTTAGAAGCCAACTATTCTAACGTTTTCATTTCTCTTTTTCTATTTTTTTTTTTTTTTTGACCAGAAAATTCTCAAAATTAAGGGATCAATCTTTGCAAGCCTATACATATTTTATAACCAAAGACTGATGTTAAGCTTTCATATATACTATCTGGTTTTCAATAAATTATAAATGTGTACAGTAATACAAACGGGGTGGAAAGGGGAGGGAAATAAGGAAAAGGGAGCTGAATTAGTATCTGTTATTCCCTATCAAAGAAAGCCTACCACCTTAGAATCAGATTTGCTAGAAAAAGATCCACTATTAAAATCAGGTTTTTTTTAATTTTTAAAACACATCAGGTGCCTTCTCATCTTCAGAAAGGTGGGCTTCAATCTTACCCAAATCTATCATTCTACAAAAGAACAAAGGCCAGCCTCAGGTTTGAACTGAGAAAAAGAGGCACATTTTTTAAAGCACAAACATATTTTTAAGTACAAGTTTGGGAAGATTCTTTTAAGTTTAAACTATGTGACAAATTCTAAAATTATTATCTGAAATTATTTTATATTTTAATTAAATGGATTTAGATTATTACCTGGACACTGTTTTCTTGTGTTTGGTGAAGTGGTCTTACATGAGGCAATGAAGGCTGAGTTCCTAATTTCCTATCCAAAAATACTTCTTTGCTACATGCATAACACCACACTCGAAGAGTAGTAAGGTTCACAGTTAGGTAATGCTTTGTCTCCTTTATAATTTCACGGGGAACAGAAAAAAGGAACCAAAATTAGGTACACTTGAAAATATTTCAAAAAGTCATAAAAGATAAACTACTGGCACTTTGATAAATAACAATATACTCAAAAGAGAAGCATTAAGTTAAACTCGAACACCAAAAAACATTCTTTTGATAAACTGCTAAAGTATAGTGAATAGTAACAACATTTAAGCCTACTCTAGAAGTTATTCTATTGTCATTTTCACCACTACTCATTATAAAAATAAAACACAAGAGTATGAAATGAAATGAATAACTATTTCTCATTTCTCCCAAGAATGGTACATAGCACTAACATTTCAGATGTATAGAAGAGAAGTAAATTAATTATGCACAATGATGCCTGAGGGTCTTGGAGCATTCAGGTTTAATTAAGTCACCTGAGGAACCCTAGTTAACAACAATTGATGCTGGAGATATCAATGTGAAAAAAAAGATGGTGCATTCTCAAGAAACAGTTTAGAATGGGAGCTCTACCTTACACTAAAAGAGACAAGGCAGAATTACACACAAGCACCAAACAACCAGGGTAAAGTAGAAAAGGAACTCCAATAATGAGGATGTGCAAGAAAAGGTAATATAAGTTAAAACCTGAAGTTAGCCAGGAAGTGTCATAAGCTAAGGCATCCACTCTTGACTTCCAGCCCCATATCCTAATATTCCAGCTATCAGTTCCATACATCAGAAGGTATACTTAAAACATTACTCTTAATTACACCTCATTCTAATATTGATCTTCTTAGCAATACTTCTCACTACCTTTTAGAGAGTATAAGCTAAGGTTTAATTCATCTTATATAACAAAAAGGGCAAAATTTCAAATTACAACTTTAATTAATAATATTGCATTTGCTTTCCCTTTCCTTCAGGCTATCTTTAAAAATGTCTTGTGAGAATTTTCTATATACATACCTGAGAATGTATGGTGCTGTGATCTACTTGTGATTCACCACAGCCAACATATGAACATCTATTCTATAAATAATTATACAAAAAGGAAAATAAGGTATTTTATAATGTGTCAATTTACAATACCAGCAATTACATTTGCAATTAAGTTTTGATCATGTTTTTAATTTAATGATTAAATGAATTTCCATACTTAAAGGTACCAGGCACAAAAGAATAAAACCAAAATATTTCTAAGCTAAAAATTATGTCACCTCAAATAAAAGGCAAATGTAAAAATATTTCAGTGATTTACTCTGCAAAAGCACTGTTAAGTCAAAACTCAAAGTCTAAAGTTTAATTTTTGTCATCAATGATGTTCATTTATGAAATCCTTTAAGTGTCAAAATATCTTCTAGTTATCCTTATTATATATAAGATTTTATAATATCAAACATCTGAGACGAAACAAATACATACCTCCAAGCATGCCCAAAGATTTGGTCCTCTGACTTTACAATCCTGACAAGTACCCTATAAAACAAGAATCACATAGACAACATTATCATTATACTGACACAGCCAAATACATACAATTCACAAATGATGTATCGTATATAAAAAACTGAAACTCATGAACACAGAGTATTGTAGTAATTTATAAAAAAAAATTTGGAAAAAATGAATATGATTTTTTAAAGAAGGAACAAACTTATCTTACATGAGATTTTTGTATTAAATCTTCTTTCGTTATTTCACCAACTGAATCCAAATGTGGACAATGACTTCGAAAAGCGGACATTTTGTTAGAAATTTTTTCCTGTTTCCCAAGGCTTTCCAAATGAGGTAATGCCTATAGGAAAAAATGACCAAAAAGTTAATTTTAAAATTCTATTAAAAGATAAAAAAGAAGCATATATGTTTACAAGTTGCCCTAAAAGAGAGTACATTTTCAAATATACTTAGGTTACTTTCATAATTGAAGTTAATTTGAACATTTAAAATTTCTCCACTAAATAAGTATTTTATTAAATACAACACCTATGAATCAATGTAAGTTGGTTTCTTCATTGCTTATATTGCTTTTTCCCCTTTCTCATTTTACTAAATAAAAGAGAAAAAATTCGAGTTATTCAATTTCAGTATATTTATGCCTAAAAAAAAAAAAGATTAACCCTCAAGCTGGAATAGAAATTGAAAAAGAAAATTCAAATGGAAACCTCCACTTTCACACTAGCAGCAGCCCTTACTGATGATATAAATGAAACTGATATCCTACCAGGATAGTCACTTAATATCAGAATTTATCAGCTTTAGCACCACTGACGCTTCAGGCCAGATAATTCTTTGTTGTGGGGGGCTGGCCCATTCATTTTAAGATGTTTAGCAACAGTCTTGCTTTTACCCACTAGATGTCAGAACACCCTCACCACCACTCTGAGCTTTGAAACCAATATCACTACAGAGTGTAAAATTATGTCCTACAGGAGGCAAAATCACTCAGGTTGAGAACAGCACTATCATATGTTCCTTTCAACAACTCTGAGGAAGGTACTATTATTATCTTCATTTGCACCTAAGGCTAAAGAAGCAAACTTGACTGAGTTCACATTAACATTTGGCAGAACTAGTAATTGAATCCACCTATGTCTAATGGGTAAGAGCAAGGACTCTGAAGTCAAATAAACCTGAGGATACCAGTAAGAGCAGAATGGTGTATCAAACTTATGAGGTTTTACAAGGATTAAATGAGGTAATACATGTGTGTGCACATGCGTTTGTATACATACACACTGTACTACATATACATACACACAAAATTTTATTAGGCACACTGCATCATCCCTTTATACAGTTTTTTTTTATATGATCAATAAGGTCTGATACCTCCTTCCTCCATGAGAGTACCAGTTTAAGACTGAGGTAGTTTCCCAAATCAATTATAATTTCCTCAATATTCTTTAGAAGTTTCCTCAATTCCATTAAAAAACAGAAGACAAAGTGTTTTGCAATACAAATAAACTCAATTTCCTCCAAGATATCACAATGTTATAAATGTAACTTATAAGAAAAAAGAATAGAAATACTATACGATCACTAAATTTTACCTATCTCCACTGCGAATATTATGAATTATAGAGCTAAATGATATACAGAATGATTTCCAAGTAAAAGTCTCAAGTCTAATTTAGTCTTCTTCGGGCTGTGCATGCCTAATAAGAGAGCTTTTCGTGCCCTTAGTTCATCTTCGGGGTTTCAGAAGACTGGGAAAAAATTAAGAAACTTACTAGGAAAGAATAAACAATTATAAATGTGCTGCAATATTAACACATTAGTAAAAACATTAAATGGAAAGGTTTAATAAAATCTAATCAAATAATAAGTACATTATTATATTGCTACTTACAAAATACAACAGGAATCACTCTGGGGTTAATAGAATATAATCATTATTTCTAAACATTACATTACCTTTTAATATTAAATAAGCCATGCTCCAAACTTTCAGAGCATTGAGTTAAACTTAATATAACTTAATATTTTCCATTTCTTATGTTTAGGGGAGGTTTTGGCAATCTTTCCAAGCCACCTCTCAATTCCTTTTGTGATTAGGTATCTCTTCCCTCTTATCCAATTACTTCCACTGCCAGCCATGATGGAATAAAAGGGACCAGATTCACCCTATCACTTTGATAAATAAAAAGCCAGAAAAGATATATAAAACAATGGTTTTCACGGAATTGGACAAGAGGCAGTGCAGGACACTGATCCGTAAAAAGATGAAAACAAGATGACTGCCCCAGCTTACAGCCTGGAGAGAATTTATAGGCTATAGTACAGGCAGAGACAGTTGAAAATTCAGGGAGATCAAGATCTAGAAATCATAAAGCAAAGTAACAGAGAGGAAAGAACTGAATAGAGAGCAAGTGAATTCACAAGATGTTGTACAGGGCTACCATTAAATCTTCAGCTGAATACCGATGAGCATGTGCATGTGATTAAACTATTCTAAGCGGCAGAAAGAATTACTGGAAAGGAGTAGACAGAACAATTCCCAAAGCCAACACAGGTTTATTTGTGTTGCCACCAGCCAGAGTTTTAAGATTTCGTAATGTAGAAGGAAAAAAATAGAGTACTCAGAAAGGTCTGCCTTAAAAACAAAACAAAACAAAACAAAACAAAACCTCAAGACATACAAAAAAGGAACTATCTAACCCACAGTAAGGAGGGAAAAAAAAAGAGACCCAGAAATAACACAGATGATAGAATAAAGTATACACATGCTAAGAAGGAAAAAAATATCTAAATCAAGTTTCTAGACGTTTAAAAAAACAGTGTCTGAGGTGAAAAATACAGTGGATGAGATTAACATCAGATTAGACAATGCAAAAAGAATAATGTACTTGAAGACACAGCAAAAGAAACTACTCAAATTGAAACACAAGACTGAGAATATTAAACAAGAGCATTACTCAGCAGGGTGGAAAAGTCCAAATTTCGTGAAAACTAAAAACCTAAAAATTGATGCAATACAACAAACCTGAAGCACTATCTATATAAACAAACTATACCATGGCATATCAAAAACAAGCTGCTTAAGACGGGTAACCAAAATGGCGTAGATGAGAGAGGCTCTGTTTATCTCTCTAGCAACTAAATCAAAGTTGTGACAGAAACAAGGAACAACAGCAAGAAAAAGTGCCTGGGATCTTGATGAACAAGCCATACAAATAGGGAGAAACCCAAGAAAACACCCTGCAACAGCAGAAGGTACGATGAGGCAAGGACGCAGGGCGACCCGGTCTCCAGCAGCTGAGTGAGATAGAGGCTGTGGCAGCAACAGAGGCCTCTTAAGTGGGCTGTGTCCACTAGCCAATTTTCACGATGACGGACCTGTTCGCTCTAAGCACCAATGCCAATTAGGCTGTGCACAGGGGGCACCAGGGACTTACAGGGAGACATTGTTGTAGTGAGGGCCAAGGGGAGACTCCCTCAGGACAGAAGTGCCAGGGGTATCCATTAATCCCTGTTGAGCCCTCACCCTCACGCCCAACCTCACCCCCAGTGCACGGACACAGCGCCACCATTGCCGTGAGGTCATCAGACTGGATAACAGAGGTTGCTCCGCCCAGAGGATTCCCTGAAACCCCGCCTCTCCCAATCCACAGCTCCACCCAAGCCACATCCAGGTTTATCCTCAGTGATCAGGTGCTCCTTGCTGAGCAGCACCTAGACTCACTGTAGGCAGCTGGCCTTGGTTTCTGGCATGGCCTTTTGAGGCAACTGTAAGTACAGCATCTGTGGAGTGCTTGCTGAATCTTAACAGGTGGCCCCGGAGGGGGAGAGGCATGGGCTAAATTTGGCCTGAAGATGAACCCCTCTCATGACTGTGCCACTGGACACCTACGTCACAAATCTGCACTAATAAGACCAGGAGACTTAGGAGCTTTGCTTAGTACATAGACACAGACATGGTAACGCAGCCAAAATGGGAAGACAAAGAAGCAGAAAACATGACAGAACAGAACATAGATCCAGATATAACGGAGTCAAGTAATCTAACAGATGCAGAGTTCAAAACACTAGTTATAAAGATGCTCAATGAACTTTTGGGACATGTAAATTTGGTGAGAACTTCAACAAAGATAAAAAACATAAAAATGGAAATGGAAATTATAAAAGAGAACTAGTCTGAAATGAAGAACACATCTTAAATGAGAAGTATATTAAATGAAATAAACAAAAGAATAAACAGAGTGAATAAAGAGAAGGATCAAATACCCTTTCTAGAGGACGAGAAAGCCAAGGACACGCAATCAGAATGGCAAGAGATAAGATGCCAAGACAATAAAAACAATTTAAGGGGAATAAGTGTCCAAATATCTGTCTGATCGGCTTAACTGAAGAAAATCAAGATGTTGAACAGCTGTTTGAAGAAATAATGATGGAAAACTCCCTAACCTGAAGGAAAAAGATGTAAAACCCCAGGCAGCTCAGAGAATTCCAAAAATCAGGGATCCAAAGAGGCCGACACCAAGACACATCATAATTTAAATGCCAAAGGTTAAATACAAAGAAATAATATAAAAAGCAGCAGGAGAAAAACAGTTACTTATAAGGAAACACCCATAAGTTTGATTTCTCAAAAGAAACTATGCAGAACAGAAGAGCTTGGCAAAAAATACTCAATAGGATGAAGACCCAGGATCTACAACCGAGAATAATTTATCCAGCAAAGCTATCCTGTAGAGTTGAAAGACAAATAAAGAGCTTCCCAGATAAAAATAAGCTAAAGGAATTTATCACCACTAAGCCAGTATTACTGGAAATGTTCGAGGGACTTCTTTAAGAAGAAAAAACACGTTTCAAAATTAGGAATAAAGAATGGTAACAACTATATTCCTATCAATAAATACCACAAATGGAAAAGAATTAAGTGCTCAAACCAAAAGATAGAGTGGTTGAATGGATAAGAAAACAAGACCCCTACATATGCTGCCTACAAGAGACTCACTTCAGGTTGAAAGACACACACAGACTAAAAGGAAGGAGATGGAAAAAAATATTGCTCTGATGGACCTAGAAGGTATTTAAGTCAGAGAAAGATAAACACTATATGATTTCACTTAAATGTGCAATCTAAGGAATAAAAAGAACAAACTAATCAAAAACAGACTCACGAATATAGTGGACGATTTGGTGACAGAGGGGAGGGAGGGTTGCGGGGCTGGGAGAATGAGGTGAAGGGTTAAAAAGTACAAATCAGTGGCTGATGGTCACGAGGATGGGGAGCACAGCATATGGAATGCAATTAGCATTAATACATTGGCTAGGTAGAGGGTCAGGGGAGGGAGGGAGCAACTGGGGGAAACCTTTTTACAAACTATATAGAGATGTCTAACCAATGTACCATAACATGAAACTAATTAAAATGAATTTTAAAAATGAATAAAGAATGGCAATAACTACTTATCTATCAACAAGTAGTTAAAATAAAAAAAAAAAATGCTCCAATCAAAAGATAAGAGTGGCTGAATGGATAAGAAAACAAGACCCTTAGAGGCTGCCTACAGTTCACTTCAGATTAAAAGACACACACAAATGGAATGTAAAGGGATGTTTCAAGATGGACCTAGAGGGTATTGTGCTGAGTGGAATAAGTCAGATAAAGACAAATGTCATATGATTTCATGTACATGTGGAATCTAATGAACAAAAAAAAAAAAAAAAAAAAAAAAAAAACAACCAGAAACGACCTCATAGGTACAAAGAACATTTTGATGGTTACCAGATGGAAAGGGGGTTGGGGGTTAGAGAAAAAGGGGGAAGGGATTAAGAAATAAAATTGGTAGTTATAAAATAGTCATGGAGATGGAAAGTATAGCATAAGGAATAGAGTCAAGAATATTGTAATAACTATGGTGTTAAAGGGGCACTAGATTTATTGGGGTGATCTTTTGTGAGTTATATAGATGTCTAATCACTATGTTGTATACCTGAAACTAATATAATATTGTATGCCAACTATAACTGAAAAATAAAAAATATTTAAAAGACGAAGGCAAGATAAAGACTTCTTTAGACATACAAAAACTGAAAGAACAGCAAAATACATGTACTATAAAACCTGTATGCATGCTTTAATATTTTTCCATGCTTATATAATTATATATAAATATAGGTACAGAGATATATGTGGCCTTTTTGTGGTCAATAATACTTTGAATCCCTCTATGTCAACTTTTTCATGGATACACAAATATCATGATGCATGCAGTGCATAAATTGTTCAATCAATTCTTCTGTTGATAAACATTCACTTTGTTTCCATAATCTGCCATGAAAAACATCCCTGTAAATATAACCTTATATGGGTCAGTTTGTAAGAATAGATTTTGCAAGATTACGTTCCAAAAATGCTCAACAACTTTCATTTCCATTAATAGTATAAGGGAATACCATTTTCTGCACAGCAACACCATTTTCTCTACTAGCAATAGGCATTGTTTTTTACTTTTGTCATTTGATGGATATATTGCTATATTTCACTAATACTTTAATTTGCATTAGTTGACAATCAGTGAGTTTGAGTATCTTTTCATGAATTCGACGGCCTCCTAGATTTGCTCTCTCATTAATTGCTTCTTGAAATATTTTGTCCCTTTTACTAATTAGGTTGATAGCTCTTCTTGTAAAATTAATCCTGCCTTCTAAACTGCAAATATTTTTTTTTAAAACTTACTATTTGTTTATTAAGTATTTAATTTTTAATTTTGGTAAAATATATAACATGAATTTATCATTTTAACCACTTTTAAGTGTACAGTCCAGTAGCATTAAGTATATTCACACTGTTGTGTAACCAATCTCCAGAACTCTTTTCATCTTGTAAAACTAAAGTTCTTAACAGCAACTCTCCGTTCTTCCTCCCACTACCCCCTAGAAACCAGCATCCTACTTTCTGTCTCCATGAATTTTACTAGTCTTGGTACCTCTTAAGTGGAATTATATACAGTATGTACTTTTGTGACTGGCTTGTTTTACTTAGCATAATATCCTCAAAGTTCATTCTTTGTAGCATGTTAGAACTTCCTTCCTTTTCCTGGTTGAATAGCATTCAATTGCATGTATATACCACATTTTGCATATTCATTTAACCATCACAGGACACTTAGGCTGCTTTTACATTTTGGCTATTGTGAATAATGATGCTACTATGAACATGGCTGTACAACTATCTCCTCAGGTCCTGGCTTTCAATTCTTTTAGTTTATACCTAGAAATGATACTGCTGATCATATGGTAACTCCATTTTTAATTTCTTGAGGAATCACCATACTATACATATACACTTATACTGCCAGCCATAATGGCTCCACAATTTTACATTTCCACTTTAATGCATAAGAATTCCAATTTCTTAACATTCTCGCTAACACTTCTTTTTGTGTTCTTTTCTGATAGGCACCATCCTAACTGATATAAGTTGGTATCTCAGTGTGGTTTTGATTCTTTTCCCTAATTAGAAATATTAAGCATCTCTTCATGTGCTTGTTACCCATTTATTTACATATCTTCTTTAAAGAAATGTCTATTCAAGTCCTCGTTTCTTCTTTAATCAGGCTATTTGCTTTTTTGTTGTTGACTCGTAGGAGTCCTTTATTTTCTGTACATTTAACTCCTTACCCCACATATGATTTGCAAATATTTTCTCCCATTCCATAGGTTGCCTTTTCATTCTGTTGATTACGTCCTTTCATGCAGAGAAATTTGATGCAGTCCAACTTATCTATTTACTTTTGTTGCCTGTACTTTTGGGTCAAGGCCAAGAAATCACTACCAATTCCAACGTTACAAAGTTTTCCCCCTATATTTTCTTCAAAGAATTTTAGTTCTTATGGTTACACCTTTGATCCATTTGTGTCAATTTTTTCATGTGGTGTAAGATAAGGGTCCACCTTCATACTTTTACATGTGGATATACAGTTTGCCCAATATCTTTTGTTGAAAAGACTATTTTCCCCCGTTGAATGGTCTTGGCATTCTTGTCAAAAAACATTTGACCATATATGTAGGGATCATTGGTAGGCTCTCTACGCTATTCCATTGATCTATATGTCCATGTCAATGCCAATACTGTTATTTACTTTCTTATGGTATTGTCTATCATTAAAGGTTTTTTTTTAACTTTTATAAAATCAAACGTCTTATTTTATAATAGCTTCTGAGTTTCTCATATTTTACACAGCTAAAGCTGTAGAAGAATCTTAAATTTTTTTTACAAGGCTTTAATCCATCTGGAGTTTGATAGGAACTCGGTTTTTCTTCCAGATGGGCAGACAGTTGTTCTAACACCATTTATTACATAATCAACCCATTTGCCACTAAATTGTAATACTATCTTTACCCTTTATTAAATTTGCACATATTTCTGGATTCTCTGCTCTGCTCATCTGTCTATGCCAATACCATACTAATCTGATCACAAGGACTATAAAGAATATTTTGATAACTGTAAGATATACTTCTTTCACTATTCCTTTTCATAGTCTCCGTGGCTATTCTGAGTATACTGGTAAACAGTCTTACTTTTTATTTTCCAATATTAATAACAATAACTTAATTTTGTTTTAATGCATTTACTAGAACTTCTAATGCAACCTTAAATATAAAAGTGATCATGATCATCCATACTGGGAACCTTATTTTAATGGTTTTGCCACTTATGACATTTGCTATAATTTCCTTCTATTCATAATTTACTTAGTTTTTTTATTAGAAATGGTCTTGATAAACTTTATCAAATGCCTTCTCAGCAGCTTACTATATTCCCTGCTTCATTTGTTGATATAAGCTATTAATAGATTTAATACTAATGATCCTTGCATTGGTGCTATGTTGCTCAAATGTACTATTAGTCTGTTGTTTCATATCTAGCTTCTATTGCCTACACCTGTATTTAGAGATTTTGCATTTCTAAACATAAGCGAGACTGACTTTTTGGTAGCATTTTTATAAGAGACATAAAAATATCTGTGCTTGACAGAATGATTGAGTAGCTTTGCTTCTTCTATACTATAGAATAGGTACTTTTTCTTATATGTTCTTTATAAATTAAATGAAACTCAGCTGTGAAACCATCTGCTCAGCTGTCTCTTTCAAGAACAGATCTTCAGTCATCTTTTTGATCCTTCAGTTGGAATTGGTCAGTTCAAGTTTCTCACTAGTTGGGTCAATTTCACTAATTTATAATTTGCTATAAAATCATCCATTTCCTCTTGATTTTTAACTTTGGCATCACAGCACTGCATGCAATATTTTCAAGAAAATTTGTAAAAAATTTCATTAATCTCTCCTATACTGGGTATCTATGACATTTCCATTCTCATTCCTAATCTTGTATATTTTTACTCCAATTTTCAAGAAGTTTCAAGAGATTTACCTAATTCATTGGACTTTGCAAAGAATCAGCTTTGGGATTTATCCTTTCCGCCACTTTCATTCTGGTCTGATAGTTTCTTCGGGGGAGATAGGTACTAGACATTGGAAAAGACAGTCAGCATAGTTATATGTGAAAATGCTATTTGTTCAGTCTACGAATGTAGATTCCACAAAACTCACTCCTCTAAACATTTGTTGTTCACAGGTTGGAATCACTAAGGAACACACAAGAAAATTCAAGCACTGTATGGAAGATAAAGTGTTACACAATTTGACCTCAATTTGTCCTTACCTTTGCAATCTCTTATCTGGCAACTTTTTCCTCTATCTACCTTAACAGGGCTGCTTTAATTTTCTCAGCCATAATCATGGTAATAATAGTGACTGAAAAAATTTCCAGAATGAAATTATTGCGTTCATGCTCTATGATGCACACATTTGGGGGCTCAAGTACCCATGTGCAAATTTGAAATTGCTTCTGAAGATATTACTTTTAAGGGAGGGAAGGAATATCTTAGCAACACAATCTCCAAGTTTCACACTCAAAACTCTAACCCTCCCATCCTAATAACAGAGGAGCAGATATTCAAATTTTAATACTGGAAAAGCACAGGGACCTGTTATTAAAATTTGTTACACATCAGGATATAGTGGGTAACCTAATGAGAACCTTTTAATATTGAGAAACTGCCTGCATTCCACTGTCCAGTCTATTCCAAAAAGTAAAGCTATTTATAGAGTTAGATCCATACAAATGAGAAAAAAAATTGCCAGGAGAAATTGTAGCTAATTTAATAGCGATACAATTCTAAAGGAGGTCTGTACTTACAAGTATTCAATATTTTTAACAAAAATCTTGATAAAGACACAGAAGGCAGGCCAATGAAATCTAATTATAAAATCATAAAAAATAAGTTTTTAAAGAAAAAATAAACTAGAAAAATGAGCTGAAATTAACAAGGATGGATGTAATATTCTATATTGGGATTCAAAGAATCTACTGTCTAAAATGAGGCCAAAAAAAGTGTTTCAGGTATTGACAGTCTAGATACTAGGAGACATATATAACAACAGTACAATTCTTAGTCAATTTTTCAACAGAACACATTTCAGAATTTAAAAAAAAGTAGCCAGTCTTATTATACTCATAAACTAAGTAGATACCTGAAATATTTTATTTATAAAGAATACCAAAGCTACAGAATAAGAATGCCTTCCACAAAAGGCCTTAAAATTTGAAAGCTGTATAGGACAACACTGTGGCCAAAAGCAAAGATTCTAAAGCAAGGCTACTTGGGTTCAAATCCAAGCTCCACTATGTGCTCAGTTTGTGACTAGGTTTAAGTTACTTCTCTGAGTCTCAATTCCCTCATCTATAAAACTGAGATAATTACAAATATCTACCTCATGGAGTTTTGGGGGGAATTATATATAATATATAAATGTTAACTATTAAGAGGAATAATTGAAAGTATGGATGCTTAGACAGCAAAAGGCAAAAATTAGAGTACTTGACATGTGTTCCAATTATTTGGACATAATAATCAAAGTAAGAGGCATCCTTTCTTTTTTATGTAACTTTTCTGAAAAAGTTAAAAATAGCAAATCCAATCAATGGTGAAGATTTTCAACAATTAAGAGCTATACAAAAATGGAAGGTCGAACCTTCGAAAGTAGGATGTTCCCCATCACTCTTACACACAGAGACTGGATGACCAACAGTCACAGGCGGTGTTTCAAAGGAAAGCATTTGGCACTAAAAAGTCAATTTTAAGATTCTCTGATTCCAAAAAAAAAATTGATTTGTCTATCAGTAGTTTTAACCACTACTGTTCCACCACTACAACTAATTTGCCTAGCCTGAGTGTACCATTTTAAATATTAGGCTTTAGAATTATTTTAATTGCAAAAATGCAGCACTATAATAAGCTTATGGATATTTTTTCCCTATTTACCGTAAAAGAAAACTGCTACCCCAAATAGCAAGCCAAAAAATTTGACGAATAGAAGTATCAGTGGAAAGGGGCATAATAACAAGAAGAAAAGTTAAGTTCATTTTTAAATCAATCCATAATACATATTCATGAGAAATTTTAACCTATGAAATCTACTGATGAGCACTTAAATAACTGTTTCTTGTTCTTTAAACAAACATTCTAGTAAACACAAACTCCTTTAAACCTTCATGCAGATCTCACAGTTCTTTAAATCCTCCCCTATTCATTCTTAATTTTCATTCAAACTGTAACACAAGAAAAAAAATTCACTAGTAATTTTCTAATTTCCCTATCCCTAGAAACATGTCTCATTGACACTGAACATTCTAATTAATAAGAACGCCTTACTAAATCTATAAGAGAACTATATAATCTCCTGATTTCTTTATTGGCAATCTATCTGTTCTAGAATCTATTCTTAACACTGCCACAGTAAATGATCCAAAATAACTCCAATCTGGCAACCTCACTCTAAATAAACTCCTTTGAGATTTGTGAACATTAATTAGCATTTCCAATAAAGAAAAAAATATCCAATAATGACAAAGTAGTCAACTGTAGCCTTACCTAGTTGAGATAATTGTGACGAACCACTTACAGAAGAGGCGAAGAGAGGGAGAAAAAGGAAATTGAGAGGGAGGAAAAGAGAGGGAGAATAAGAGTAAATTAATATGGTAGAGTTGTAATAGAGGCTCAAACCAATTGATGGTAATTTTCACCCTATATCACTTTTGAGTAAGATGAAGGGGTGATTAAATAATAGTATATCAGCATTTCTGGGAAAGTCTTTAAAACTACTTATGCAGACCATGTAGAAACACTGAAAAGCAAATGCAACCACCATATTCAAATGAGAACCACTCTAAGAATTTTTGTCAATTTTTTTGTTTACTAGAATACTGGTGATTATTTAAAAATAAAAATTTATTCATCTAAATAATGCTTCTAAAAATATTAGAAATTCCTGTTTTGGGATTTTATAAATCGTTAAAAACTATAGAAAATGGTCTTCTTATTTTCTGTCACATTCAGGTTCACATTTTCACCATTATTACACACCATATTTTAGGACTGTGCTAGACCCTGGGAATAGAGACTAATTTAACAAAGGCTTACAATCAAGTATGAGCCAAACACTATAAATTTAGTGGGGGTGGCAGCACTGTTCAAATCTCCACCTTACTATCTCCCTCTTGAGACTGATCATCTACACTCAACTTTATCAACTCTTCAACACCATGCAGCTCATTCTGCATTCATGTGGATCATATATCTCTTCTGATCAAACACCTTCAACGAAGTCTTTCATCATTTGCCTTTTTCATTTCCTATTGCTAACTTATACAAACCATAACATTATCAAAGTATTCTACTGACCCTTTCTCAGATGTAACTTTCCAGGAACCTAACCTGTTCATTTTAGAAATGTCCTACAATATTTGCCTGCTAAAAACTTTTCATAGTTCACTCACCTCAAATACCATCTCTACCAAGACCCAATCACAAATGATGTCTCCCTCCTCCAAATTCCTGATTTATAGTACTTATAAGGCACTTACTGTAGTTGTGTTTAAAAACAAACAAACAAAAAAACCTCCCCTACTTGACTGCAAGCTTGACTTTAAGTTCTTTGAGGGCAGAAACTGTGCTTTCAGTTTCTTTATTTTCCAAAAGGCTGGTAGACTTACAGGGATACATACCTCATTAGCCTTCTAAAGTTAACTTTTTAAGGGGACATTTATTTTGATATATGCAGTTTCTTAAATATTAGTTCTCTTAATACATACACTATATTGCACAAAATTCATACTTTTTATAGACAATTAAATCATTGTGCACATCTTGGACTCTTTGGAACGATCCCATTTATCAAAATGCTCCTGCAAGCACATGCAGACTTAAAAAAAAAAAGTTTAAAAACATTTTTAAAAGGCTGTTACTTAGTATTTTCTTTTTTAGAAATGACTGTATTTCATATTCCTCACCAAAAATCTTTCACCATTTACATACTTCATTTTCTTGCAGAGTCCACAGTCTGTCATATATTATAGTTCACAGTGCTTCTATATCTATCTGAATTCCAATTTATATCAAAGGTTACTTCGGCAAGATTATTTCAGGCTTTAAGAAATTCTGATCCTTTACACAATCTCAAAATACTTTTATGGGAAAAGACTTTACTTATTGGCATTCCTAATTCAGAGCATTGGCATGAAGATCAAGAAAGCTCAATGTGAAAGGTCAATAAAAATTCTAACAGCAATAAATAAATGTAAGAATTATCTCCTTAACTCAGAATTTCAAATATTTAAAAGAAACTATTTACTATGAACTTATACCATTAATTTCCACATGTTATTTATTTATTGGTAGGCTATAAAGAGTTAATTAAAGACAAAAAAGTGAAAGTTGGCTATAAACCAGATCAAAACTAAGAAGCAATCTTACGTAAACTCTCTCTCTTGCATACAGCAGGAAGTCAAATATTTTATCCCTGGAATATTTTTTTGTACTATCCTTTTTAAAAAAATTCTACAAAAGTAAATGACATAATATAAAGACCCTGGCATAGTGTAACTTACAATTTTTCTTAAAATTAGCATTGTCTTTCAATAAGATTCCTACTTTCCCCCTTATTTATATTAATAGTATGAATTCACTAACAATATTTGTACTGTTCAGGCTCACCAACAATATTTGTGAGTACAGGTTCAAAGTCAATAGCCTAGTACCTGATATGGTCAGAACTTTGCAGATAATACAACTGTCTCAACCAGAAAGGTAACTAGGACAACCTTATTATTTTTTGAAACAGGTTTTTCTTAAAAGAAAATAATAATTAAAACTAAAAAGTTCTATAATTCTATATATCTATTAAGCAAGAAGTCTAGTGATCTTTGTGGTAAAATTTACCCTCAGTTTAAAGCCTATACTCCTGCCAGAATTTTCCCTTCTGGCCCAATTTTTCAGCCTAATACTGATTATATGGGAATGTAAACCCTAAACATAGTTAAGTGGAATGCAAAATAAATACCCAGAAGAATGTCATCCAACAGCTCAACTTGCACCCTGTAAATATTCAAATCTAGAGCGTTTTGTAGTTGGTAAATATGTAAGAGTGAAGGTTTGGGACACAGCACTGAAATTTTAACCCGAACAAAAGCTGCAGATGACAGACCATAGGAGGTAACGTCTGAAACAGTATGGGATCAAACACTGGTCGAAGAAAAATTCCAGGGACGATGACGCCTAGGTTTTCCTGTTCATAACAAAAACTAACGGGGCTTCGGGGCGGCACGAATGGGTACCAGCACCCCGACTACGCCGCAAAGCGAAACCAGGACCCAGGAGCCAGCGTCTGCGCCCACCGTGACGGGCCGGAAAGCAGGAATGGGGAGACCTCCAGAAAAGGAGTGAAGCCCCTCTCGGAGACTCGCTTCACCACCCTTGCCTCCCGCTTCCCAACGGAGCGGCCCCTGGGGACCTTTATCTAGGACTGACTCGCGACCTCCGCCGACCCCTGCCGAGGTGGTCACGAAATCATCCCTGCAATGCTTAGCACTGAGGCCTTCTCGCCCGCGCGCCCACTCCCATCCCATACTAGAAAGAGGCCGACGCAGCGGCTGCAGCCCCCAGCGCGCGGGAGCAAGAACCCAGACCAGCTCCGAGCGGCAAGCGAAACGCCCTTGGGCCCCGCGCCCCTCCCAGCAGCGACGCGCTCACCTCCACGGCCTTCCCCACCGGCCCCGCCAGCGCGGCCATCAGTGCCTTGCGGCCGCACCTCCACAAGCTCGTCTTTTCCTCCCCTGGCTTCGGAGAGGGGCGGAGTCGCGTCTGGACAGCCGGAAAACGGCTCAGCACCGCAGCCTGCGGGGTCCCCGCCTCCCGCACCCGCCACTTCCCGCAGCAGCTGCGGCTCCTTCCGGTGTTTCCGCGGCCGCCCCAGGCGTCTTGGGCGTCGCGGGAGGGCGGGGAAGGGCGGGGCTGCGAGGCGAGCCCGCCCCGCCGCTGGGGCGTGGCTGTGGCGTCCTGACCCAGGTAAGGAGCCCCAGGCCTACCCTCACCTCCAAATTTGTTAGTGGTAAAGGGACTGCGTACCTGCAGAGCACTTTCAGGCTTTGGGCACATTTCCTTTTTACACGTGTTCTCCCCCTCTTCTGCTGTCACACTGCTACGACTGGCAGGTCTTGACGCGATGCATTACAGAATCTGCATTACCTGTGGCCACTGAAGAGCCTCAGGTTACTGACCTTGTACAGAGAAATATTAGACAACTCAATTCAACACTGTCTTCCCTCCTCTCCTCTTTCTTCTCCCAACTTCTTAGGACCTAGATTCTCTGAAAGTAATTGTATTTCCTTTTCCACATCTGTAAAGTAGAACTTCATCTCTCGCATTTTCCCCTAGGCCAAAATCAAGATCAAATCAAATATTTATTGAAACCTTAGTGTCTGCTTGGTGCCTAGAGCATTGAAGAGACCTGCCTTCTAATTTATGTAACTGTTAAAATTCATTCAAATGATCGATATGCAAAAAGTAAAAACAGTTAAATTAATAAAAATTATTGTTAAAATTGCTGGTTTCAATCTGTTCGATTACCTCTTTTTGGTTTCCAAAATGGGAGTATGTAGTCAAAAGTTATGCAAGAGGCTCACTCTCCATCAGAAACAAGTAGGTTCCTATGTTTACTAGAAACATGTATCGATTGATACTTTTAAGCCTCCTGTATTTGCTAAATATTGTGATAACCAATTTCTTACCCACAAAGGTGATTTAAAAAAAAAAAAAACAAGTAGAAAATACAGGAGCTTCTATTTCTAATTTATGGTAAGAATGGAAGAAATGAAACTGCCAACATTCCATGTAGGGATTGACAGCAAGACCTCAGTTTGCACCACAAATGGTTACCTAACCTAGGTTCACTGAGCGAAAATGGAAGTTTCACAATTTGGAGAATGCAATTTGGAGGAGTGGTCCTCTCTTTATTTTCAGCATATTTCAAAATATTGCAGTTTTCATATTACAGGATGTCAGACAATGGTTAATTTTTATTTTAAATATCAAATATCTAAATGTTTTAAATGTTTATACTCCTCTGTAAAGAGGTAAGAGAATGATCATGAATATCATTTTTGTTCTCTGATGTCTTATGGCAAAGTACTATCAGACTTAAAGGAGAGTTTTACAAATTTATTTGAAAAAAAAGTCAGGTGTTTTAAATTTTCTGACCTTTGCTGTGCTAACAAGTGGCTCTCAGCAATATGCTAACTACAAACTTTTTTAATGTATAAATTTAACCTGTGTCGTCAAAGTAAAAGTGATGTTTTAAAAATGAGTGTGACAGTAAGAAAGAATCCTATGCGGTAAAGAGAGCATTTCGAAAATGAGGGTTTGATACTGTCTCTATTATTAAGTAATTTTGCTGCCAAAAATTGTGTCACCTATAAAAACTCATCTTTGCATCAAAAGACACTATTAAAAGATGAAAAGTCAAGTCAGCAATTAAGAGAAAATATTTATAATGTGTGTAATTGATAAAGAGCTTTTACATATACATACATATCAACAGATCGATAAGACAACCAAATATATGGAAAGGCAAAATTCATTGCTTCAGAAATTCCTGCACTGAATTGAAAACATATCAGGCGTGTTCTGTTATTGCAGTATTTAAGAATTTAGTCCAACCTCAAAGTCCTCCCACCAACCTGATTGGTAATCAAGGTCTTTTGGGGCTTATCTTTTATTCAGATGTTCTAGGGCACAAAGAAGACAAATGATGTGACCACTCAAGGCAGGTGTGGGTCATGCCTAGATGAAAGCAGGCAAGTGCCACTCAGGTGGACACCAGGTCAAGTCCTTGCTGTGGACCAGTCTTCATGAAGCAAATACACTCTGACAATGTAGTATATATCCCACTTCTTACTTTCATGGATTCCCACTCTCCATGCCCACCCTGAGGCATTTGCATTTATCCTTTTATCCCTTAATCCAGAATCTGTAATTCCTTACTTTCCTTCAAATAATATCTGGATAGGCTATAAGGAAAATTGTTATCATTAGGAAATCAATCTATCAATTCCTCTATCAGAGAAGAGAGACTATACATTTATGGTGTAGGTAAACAGCCAACTAAATCATAGTGATGCTGGAATAGAACTCTACAGATGCCATTTATATTGAATACGATGTAAATTATTGGCCTGGAAATTGTGCATCAGGCCAGGTATTGAAGGCTCTCCTAATGCAGAGGCAGGGGTGGGGGTGGGTGGGGGATGAGGAGAAGGAAGAAAAGTAGGGATCAGATAGGAAGGAGGACAATTGAATGGTCATATCAAAACAAATGCCTTCTCATTTTTGCAATTGAGTAATGGCAAGTAAAAAATAGCAATGCAAAAACATACAGTTTGATGTTCATGTACTGAGACAGAATAAGCCTTAGCAAATGCTGTTCCCTTGGTCAGATACACTTTTACCAGCTACCTCAAATTCCCATCCCTTATTCACCTGGCTAACTACTATCTAGATATTCTCTGTTTAAAGTAGCACTCTTCATCCCACTATTTCTCATTTTTGTTTCCTTTAGAAAATTTTTTACAAATTTTAATTATTTTAAGATTTTTATGTGTACTTAATTTTTTGCCTATCTCTTCTGAACTGTAAGCTCAGTAAGAGCAGTGAGTAATTCTATCTTATTTACAATATTCTCAAAGCCTACCATTGAAGAACTCAAGTATTGTTGTTTCTCAACTAGGGTTGGTGAATATTTGCCCCATATTGCCAGGGATATGTGGCAATATCCCTGAGGAAGACTGGAGGAAGAAAGATTTAATCACATTCCTTTGCATTAACATGTCAGGAGAGTCCAAAACGTCTTTAGTGCCACTGTTGAGAAACCCTGATTTAAACTGAGGCTTTCTGGTTTTGGTTATAAGTGACAAAAACCCAATTAAGCTGTTACTCCTAATTTGATGAACAAGCTGGATTTTGCAAGAGACAAGCAGAAAATGGTTTTATTCTTTGTCATTTTCACCTCTGGGAATCTCTGAGGATCCCTCTCTCCTCCTAGGACAAAATCTTATATAAAGCCTTTAGTATTTTTCAAGTAATTAAAAAGTCCTCCAGTCGTTTTCTAGTAATGAACAAATAGCCTTTTTTCTCTGGTATTAAAAAATCCTGTCTAGTACAAATGTCAAAAATTCCAGACTCATACAGTTAAAAAATTCTCTGCTATTCCCTTCCTACTACTCCTGCTATCCTTACCCCTGCCCTTGTTCTACCTTCTCCCTGGCTTTTCAACCCTGGGGATCCCTCCAGGACTGCAAAAGACAGGAATAGAAAAAATTTTTCTTGACTGGAACAGTTTTACCCTGATGTCAGTGCCTCTGGGTGTAGCTGAGGTCTGAACTGACCCTTTATTTCATTAACTGTCTTTGCTTATGCACTGGTGGGGAACCCTCACCTAGCGGCATCCATAGTCTTTATCCACTAGATGCCAGTAGCACCCCCCCCAGTGGTGATAAACAAAAATGTCTCCATATATTTATTAGCAAATGTCCCACCCCCATCCCTACCCCCACGGAGGCAAAATCACCCCCAGTTGAGAGTCACTGCTCTAGTTTAGGCTGGTGCTTCTTATTTTTCAGATTATCAGATTAGATCATTCAGAAAATGTTAATACACTGAGATTAACACACAAGAATGGTCGCAATTAGAATTTTCCAGCAGGAATCACTATCTGGATATGCCTGTAAGCCCATCACTGAAGCACATCAGAGAGATGGGGCATAGCAGTTGAGAGACTCTTAGGCAAAAAAGGGGATTTATTGGTTCATGGACTACAGGGAAGGATAGCTAGAACCAGGGACTCAAACATTACCAGGACTCTCATGATTTCTTCACCACTCATTCTTGAAATTGCCATTTTACAGTGTTCTCCAAAAGAAGAGTTTCTAGTTTAAAAAAAATCCCAATTACAGATTTATTGTCTGGATTAAGTGCCTTCTCAGGATCATTCAGTCAGAGGGTCAAAGTCATGGAAGAACAGAGGAGCTCCAATGACAATTATTTGGATGGATGGAATGGAAGTTTTCAGGAAAGAAAATAGGTCAACCCAATATTATATTAAAAAAATAAATAAATAAAAACTGATACTGGTTAAAAAGGCTGAGTAAAAATATTTCTAATAGGCCAGAGAAGGAAGGATTTTTTAGGCAGATGGAACAACATAGGCAAAAGCACATCAGTAAGAGACAATATGCCAAATTTGGGACCCTGTAAGGGGTTGGTATTACTAGAAGAGAGATTGAGGACAGGGAGTCAGAGATAGACTAGACAGAGAAAGCAGATCATTAGTGATCTTGTCTACTAAATTCTCTGCTATTTTCTTTTCCCTCTAGACATCCAAGAAGAACTTTGAGAAAGAAAGCAGCATGATTAGATTTATATATTTCTTGGATAGCGATAACAGGCATAGGTTAGGGGCAGACCATTGCAGAATCCAGACAAGGGAAGGTAAGAGCTTAGCAATGGAGATGACAATGAGAGCTACATAGGAGATTAAAATCAGTAGACTTTCCACTGACTATATGGGGGATGGAAACTAGGAAGGTTTCTCTGTACAGATCCTCTTCAATCTTCCCTGGATTTTTTTAAAATAGTTCCCTAGCATGTCTTACTGACTAGTCTCAGTTTACTCTAATCCAATGCCATACTTCTGAACATAACTCTTTCTAAAGCACAAATCTAATCTTGTAACTTTTCAATGACTGTTGCCCTGGAGTATTTGTTCTTTTTTCTCACCAAGAGCCTAGGATGAGACAAGCAAGTTGCCTAGCATGCAATATCTAAGGAATTTGTATTTGCCTGAACCAGAGAACACCTATTCAAATTGTGTACCCTAGACACCTGCTTGCTTCATTGTAGTCCCTCATAGCCTTAATTTGACCCAAATTTACTCCGCCTACCTCATCTTTTGTTACACCCAATCAAACGCCTTGTCCTTAAGCTTTCTAATCTACATCCCATTTTCCTGAAAGGCAAAACATTTGTGCCTTTCCTATATAGTGCTGCTTCCCCTAACCCTAGGTTTAAAATACACTTTTGCCCTTTGCCCTTTCTCTTAAAAGTGAATTTCACTCATTTTTCAAGTGTTACCGCTTCGGAAAAGCTTTCTTCAACTCTTTCAGGCCATAAGGGCCCTTCTTTATATTCCCTGGCATATTTTCTAGTGTACAATTATACATTGTAATGTCTTTACAGTTGACCCTTGAAAGAGTTAGAGGTGCCCACATGCCCCGCACAATTGAAAATCCGTGCATACTTTTGAATCACCAAAAGCTGAACTATAGTCATTCTTCGGTATCTGAGTGAATAGAGAATCCACAGATGTTCAAGTCCCTTAAATAAAATGGCACAGAACAATGCATTCAGGCAGCTCTCCACAACCATGGATTCGCAATACTGTTGGTTGAAAATACTGTTGGGATGCAAAACCTGCGCATGAAGAGGGCCAACTGTATTTTAAAAATACATGTATAGGTGTTGTTCAAGGGCCATCTTATACATGGCAATAATTTGTTCCCTTTTCCATCTCCTGAACCAAACTATACTCAGGAATTTTTCTTACTCATCCCAGCATTTCCAGTATTCACCATAGTACATGACACAATGTAAGAAATAGATAAACATGCTATTGAAAACGATGAGTGAATGTGAAAATATGAAAGAAATATAAGATATATTTTCTAACTTGGGAGACAGTAATTTCCCTTTACTTTTCAAAATGTTCATCATTTAAATATATACACATCAAATGCAGGAAGCTCTTTTCATTTTATTAAGTTTAGAAATAGCACATGGTTTTCTATACTTCTGAAATGTTATGTCTAAATGTGCAAAATACTAGCTCTTGTTTCCATATGGTTTTATTTTAATGTTCTTTATGTTAACGTAACTTTAGAATAAACTTATTTACCTAAGCTCTTACTAAAAAAAACTGTATCGTTCACTATTTACATTATATTTTGATGTAAATACCTCCCAATAGAATGCATGCCTCTTATCGCACAGTATTTTGACAATTACTGATACGGTGTGGGGAGAGGATGCTTTACATCATTCTCTGGCCTCAGATCTTTAGCTTTTACCATTTCCTAATCTCTTTAAGCCTCAGTTTTGATCCAAGAAATGGCAATAATAATTTTTTGGAGGTAACAGCTTTATTAATTGTACACGTTATACAATTCATACATTTAAAGTACACAATTCAATAGTTTTTAGTGTATTCACGGATTTGCACAACTAACATTAAAATCTAAGTTTAGAAGATTCCCACAACCCAAAAAGAAGTCCCATACTCTTTAGCAGTCACCACCATTTCCCCTCAACAGTTTTTGCCTGAGAGAACCACCAATCTACTTTCCATCTCTATAGATTTGCCAATTCTGGACATTTTGTATAAATAGAATCATACAATATATACTCTTTTATGACTGGCTCCTTAGCATGTTTTCAAAGTTCACCCATGTCGTAGCATGTATCAGTACTTCGTTCCATTTTATGGCCAAATAAATTTCCATATGTGGATATACCAGACTTTATTTATCAGTTCATCAGCTAAGGAACGTTTGGGTTGTTTTCACTTTTTGGCTATTATGAAGAACGCTGCTATGCACATTCATGTACAAGTTTTTACATGGATGTATGTTCTCATTTCTCTTGGCTATTTGCTAGGAGTGGAATTGGAGTCGTATGTTTAAAATTTTGAGGAACTGAATCTGCTATATTTGGATGTATATAAAATAAATGTTTTAAATTGGCATCTAGAACCATACTCTGAATTCTAGATGCCTTGGTTGGTTTAGTCCTGTCAAACACTTGGGTGGTGATGAGAACAAAGATACAATAGCCAGTAAAACCCTATGGTGTTGTATGGATTTGAAAGGAGGCCCTGAGTTATTTCTGGGGACTTTGCCAGGTTTTAGAAGTTAATGGGAAAGGTAATTGGATATATGAATTACCTGAAGGAATTCATCTACTTAGGTGACGTAATTGTTTTTAACTCCTCAAAGTGCTGGACTTGGGTCAGGCTTAATGTTGTTACTTGATAAGAGCTGTTTCTACCAATAATTCATGAAGTATGTTGGGCATATATTGTCTCAGTTGGAGTGAGCAGCAAGTCTAAGTATCCTAAATAAAATATCAAACATATACAATCAATGCAGTGAAACCTGACTTAGGTGCCTCTACATGCGGCCCATTCCTAAATGCTGACTTTTATCTTACAGAATCTTTTTGTAGGTTCCCCAATGACCGCTCCTTTTGCTGAAGACCTCTCTCTGCTTCATTTTCTAACGTGTGTGTGTGTGTGTGTGTGTGTGTGTGTGTAGCTAACCACACAGATGGTCTACTTAGCTTTAGGTTTGAAAATATAACTTTTTAAGATAATTCAAGACTGACTACCTTCTGTGGCAATTATATGGCCCATAGAAAAACTTTTATTTCAAAATTGCAAGTACAGGCTATTTCTGCTGCAAACGTCTTTTTCTGCTCTGTCATCAAAGGCCCCTTTGGATAGTCTATTGCCTTCTGACATTTCTAAGTGACATAAACTACAGGGCATAGAGGTCAAGATGTCTGAATTTTTTAAGGGTCCTTTGCTTGGCTTGAGGTTGGGGTAGGATGGCATAAGCACTCTCCTCTCCTCAAGGAGAAGGAAAATTAATAGCATTCCAGAAAACTGTTCTCTAGGCATTTTCATTCTCTAGTTTTCTGTGATAAATTCTTCCATTTCACTCCCTGGAAGTATGAGGACTGAGGACTGCTAAATGGGCTTTACATTCTTCTAGTATATGCTGTGTTGATGGTCTAGCATCCTTTTTTAGAAAGCTCAAGGCACTTGACATGTTTTTCTCAACTTTGGAGCTTCTGCCAAAGGACAGGGAAAAGTCTCACTTAAAATGCCATATATCTTTGAAACATTTGCCAGGATGGTTTTAAGTTTTTAACCATTTTTTTTTTGATATCATGGACCCCGCTGACATTCTGGTAGAGCCTATGGACCCCTTCTCAAAGTAATGTTTCTACATGTATAAAACAAAATATATAGGATTACAAAGGAAACTAAGTATATGGAAATAGAGTTTTATCTTCAGATTCTATGAAAATACAAGTAACCTGTTTAAAACTTACATAAGAATCTCAGTGCTTTACAATTATTATTACATTTATCTTCCCAATACCCCAATAAGGAAACTGAGGCATTATGAGGATAAATACCTCACCTAAGACCACATACTTAGTAAGTGGCAGAGAAAGCATTCAAACTCTGGCAGTTTGACTCCACAGTATTGTTTTGATGCTATGCATATAGGATCCCCCCAAATTCATTAATAGTTGAGGTAGCAACTGCCTCAGTATTAGGACAGTAGTAACAACTAATATTACAATGTTAACTCCACTCCCTGGTTTGGTAATCATTACATGAGGGCTTTGGTTTTCTGGAAGAGGGACAAAATTTCAGAATTAATCCAAGCTCCATTTTTCCCCCCAGGCCACCATAGCAAAAGAGATCAAGTCCAAATAGGAGACTGAGTCCACCTGCTGCTGCATCCATGTGGAATATCCCGTCCTATGGTTTAAACCACTATTTGTTCTATTTTCTTTTGCTCGTAGCTAACAGCATCCTAACTGATATACATAAAAATGACTAAGATTGAATATTCTGGCAAGCCAGGAGAAGGGAGACTTGAAGCAAATTACATTGATCTAAAAAATTAATAAAATAAGGCATTTCTTATTCTCCTCATAAAGAGTAAAATTTATACCCAATATGTAATAATATCTGTCTCATAATGTTTATTGTGAGAATTAAAGGAGATAATGTTCTTAGGAAAGTTGGTTTAAATGGTAATCATCATTATTACCACTCTTCCCATTAGGCCAAATATTTGGAAGTTGTGGGAAATGAGGAGGAGGCAGCAGAGAGGAGACAGAGGAATAAACAAAAATAGCCTTACAAATACCAGGCTCTTCAAGTGTCCAAAGCACCATTTACTTTATAAATGTAAAATATTTCCACATAGAACTCAGTCTGTGCATTTTTAGTTACTATTCATCTAGTATCGTCACATTGGTATTGTCATTCTCCTTATTTTCTATTTTGATTAAATGAGAATTTTGAAAACTAAGGGAAAGAATCGTTCATTTTTGTTCTTTAGATAGAAATAGTAATATCTGCTCTCATGTTTCAGCTATCTTTACAAAATTTTTTTACTTTTCACCCTAAGTATGCTAAGCAATTGGAATTTTTAAATCTGTAGTTCTGACGGAATATTTTGGCTCACGACTGCACATATAAACAGCATCTTGTTTTGTAGCCCCCCACCCTTACACACACACACACACACACACACACACACACACTAGTTTGCTGTGTATTAGACAGAACCTCAGCCATAAACACCCTGCCTAACCTCTCATATTTGGCCACGTCGACAAATTACTTGGTAGCCTATTTTCAGTGGGAAACGTGTTGAAAACCTAGAGGAATCGAAATCAATAACTTCATCATCGATACAGGGTTGGAATGCCTCTTAATATTCATTCTTTTAGGAGCCGAGGGTCTATAGTAAAAGTTCTTCATCTGGTATCTATACATTGGTTTTGGGCATCTGAAATTGTTTGGTTTTTCTTCTTTTTCTTTTAATAATTTATGCGCGTGTCTATGTGCATTTTGGGGAAGGAAAGTCCCCATAGTTTTCACCAGATTCCAGAATGGTCCTAGACCCAAAAGGTTACAAACTACGATACTAGCTCTTGACAGCATTATAAAAGGATGCAATATTCACCCATCTGGCAGGCTGCGGGGGTGGGGGATGGGGGGTGGAGGGGTTGAGGGGCGGAGAGGGTGGGGGGGAAAGGGGGGTGGGTCAGCCTGCACCCTAAACAAAAATGGCGGGAGCTGCTTCACACGCAGCCCCTCACGCAAAAACGCTAGAAGGCCCCCACCACTCTCTCTCCACCTTCCCACTCCTGACCCCGGAAGAACTCCGCCCTCGCGGCCGGGCTGCGGCTTCTTAACGCTGGGTTGCGGGGGGAGAAGCAGGCGTGGGCCGGCCGCACCTGGCCTGGAGTGCTAAGTATGCGGCTGGAGGGGGTGACTGTGGGGCGGATGGGGTCGCGACGCCGGGTGGACAGAGGCGGCGCGCGGGGCGGGGTGGGGTGTAGGTCCGAGTGCGGGGTGGAGGAATTGAAAGCAGGAGGACTGCCCACGCGGTAGGGAGGCCTGCAAGGGGAGCGCTGAATCAGGGTGGACTCGCCACTGCTCCGACCCCAAGTGAGCGGCCAGGCGGCGGAGTCGAGAGGGAGCCCCATTTCCTGTTCTCTTGGTAAAGGGAAAATAAGACCTCAGAAGAGAGAGCGGTGGGTGGGGTTCCCACGATGGAGGTAGGGCAGGTGGTGTGGTCCAAGTTTTTCCTTGAATGCCGGTGGTTCGAGCTGGGAGGGGTTTTTTGGACGGGAAGATTACGCTTTCTTTGAAGATGCTTTAGCATCAGGAGGATTGTTGCTTTGGAGCCCTCATATAAATAAAGTTTGGCATTTATTTTACGGAAGGATGACTCAGAAGATCTTGCACTTGCACAGACCGTTATTATTTTATCATTGCAATTAAGCATTTTTGCTGTGTGTCTTCTCAGTTCGGTTGTATAGGTTTATGCTTCACGTCAACTTTTGGGGGTGTTTCAGACTTTCTTGATTAAAAATCCAAGTGTAGAATAGAATTTTAGGGTGTTTTAAGAGGCAAATTCTGTAACTCTGTTTTGAACTCTTCAGTGGTTGGAATGGAGAGAAACGAATAATATTACATAGTACAATATTTTTGGTAATGTTTTAGACCCCCTTGTACAAATGTGAATAATCGTGAAACTGCCTTCGTGTTTATTTTAATTGATTTTTATGAAAGCAGCTGAAATGACTGGCTTTTTAAAGTTACTCTATTGACGATTGTATTTGGAATCACTTTCTCAGTGATTTTAAATGAAAAATAATGAGTTAGAGTGCAAAACTAAAGATTTATCAGAATTCTTTTAAGAAAACCACCTCAGCAAATTCACGTGTTTGCTTTTATTTTCTTTCCCCTCTGCTTAAAATTTTGAAATCCTCTTTATGAAGAAAATCACTTTAGGTGAATTACTCTCAGTATTTTTCTTTTTAATGGAGTAGCATAGATGGCTTGATGATCCAGTATCTAATTACTAAAAACCCTTCTCAAAAAGAAGTCAGTTTGGGGGATGGGGATGGGGGTGAAAAATGTGTGTGTGTATGTTTTTTTAAGTGTAGCATTTAAAAAAATTAATACACGTAGGCGCTTTATAAAAGAAAATCATATTAGAGAAGGACTTACAGTGAAAAGCAATGGTTTCCTGCCCAGCCTCTCAACCACCCCAGTCTCATTCACCAGAGGACCATTTTTCACTTGTTTAACTGTTTCTTCATGGTTTCCTTTGTATTTCTTATTAATGTCTATGTCACTTTTTTGGTTGGGATAAATGTACTATACTTGAGTTAGAACTAATTGTACTGAGCTTAAGCATTGTAATTGGAATATGGGTAAGGAAGAATTAAGTTTACACTGTGTCACTAATAGGGAATAAGATAAGTGCTAGCAGTAGCAGTAACCCACCCTAAGTATTACTGTGTTTGATTTGAAAGGAAACTACTACTCAGTTAGTGGTTTTGATACTTGTCTGGAAAAAAAAGGATGTATTAACAGAAAGGAGTAGTCTACTGGGGTCAAGAAAAAGAGATATATGGAGAAATATAAAGGACTTAAAGGAAGTATAGCAAATAAACTTTTATGTAAGGATTGTTAGTAATTTTTATTTTTTCTTGGGTAATGGTTATACAGCATTTTAAGGAAAAGAAATATTAAATTTGGTAGGCATAAATATACTGGAGAAGCCTACTCTCTTGTGCATCAGAGACAGTTCTCAAGCTTTTTCTTGGCCTGGATGAAATATTTCTCAATCAGCCTTTTTTTACTTATTAATTCAGCTCTCTACAATCTGTTATTTTACAGAGGGTATGTTTTGGTAGCATAAGCATTCTTTCATTAGATAATATATTTCCTTATTGTAAATGAACAAATTTGTAAACTAATACATCAATTCTATGCGAACTTGTTTACTATGTGTCTAGCTGGGTACACGGATAAAATTGGGTTTCTGGCTCTACAAAGCATAGACCCAGATCCTGAAACGTTATGTTTCTGTCAAGGTTCTGCTACCTCTAAGGGTCTCTCTGAATGATAGCTGCCTCATCTGTAGACATTTGATTTTTCTTTATCTAGTTTCAATAAAAATAGGCATTGAAACAATATCAGAATTTCATAGCATATATGTGGCATTTTGAATATCTTTAAAATAGGACAGTAGGAGAATAAATGCATGAGTTCTTTTAAGTTCAGTGAACTCTGAGTTTCCTTTCTAGCCCCAGGAGTCATGATTCCAGTCAGATTCCCTTCAGTAACCCCTCCTTATCTACTCCCTCTTCATCCACTCCCACTGTTATCTGAAGGAAATAAGTGGGAAGAAATAGATTTTAAATTACTGTATAAAAGCTGAAACGTTTAACTGGAAAAGAAAGAATCTTAAAACCTGTAGTTTTCTGAGGAAAATTTACTACTTGAACTTAAAGTTCAAATCTAACTCATTTTCTTTTGGCTACTTTGGTGATTATTAATTTGTTTATTAATAAATATTTAGCTCAAGTGAATTTGGCTCCGAATGTTATTTTCTTCAGGTAAGTGTAGTATCATGAATAATTAATTCCCCCCCCAAAAAAGCTGATAGAGTTAAATTTTTAATTTGTATTTTCCATTTGGTAGAGTAACCAGACATCTTTGTGGCTAATATGTTTTTATGTTTCATTTAATGAAGATTAAAAGAGGAGTCATGTCAGAAGAAACAGTAGGCGAATCACAGTTTTCCTTGAAGACAGCAGCACAAAGAGTGTTTGATCTTCCTCTGTCTTGGTACTATTCTCTCTCCCAGGTAAAAAAAAAAAAAAAGAAACTAATATGAAGTTAATGATGTTTATTGCTCAGAGCACATTGTGTTTACAGTATATAAATCAATTGAAGTTTTAAATGGTTATTCGAAATGTTTAAGGTAATTTAAAACTTACTTGGTTTTTATTTCATTTTTTAAATCATGTAACTCTTAAAAGAGGATTGTATTACTTTAAAAAATCTTCCTACCTTAAATGAATTTACAGTCCATTACAGTTACAATTTTAACCATTTTTAAATGTTCAGTTTAGTAGCATTAGGTATATTCACATTGTTGTACACCAATCTCCGGAACCCTTTCATCTTCTAAAACTGAAACTCTACAGCCATTAAACAGCACCTTCCTCCTACCAGTCTCTGAAACCTTCATTCTCCTTTCTTTCTATGAATTTGGCTACTCTAGGTACATCGTAAGTGGGATTATATATTATTTGTTTTTTTGTGATTGGTTTATTTTACCTAACATAATGTCCTCATGGTTCATCCATATTGTATATGTGCCAGATTTTCTTCTTTTTCCAGATTGAATAACATTTGATTATATGTATATACCACATTTTGTTTGTTTATTCATCCATTGCTGGACACTTGGGTTGCTTCCACTTTTTGGCTGTTGTGAGTAATGCTGCTATGAACATGACTATACAAATATGTGTTCGAGTCCCTGCTTTCAATTCTTTTGGGTATATACCTAAAAGTGAAATTGCTGAACCATATGGTAATTCTATTTTTAATTTTTTGAGGAACTGCTTTACTGTCTGAGTGGCTGTACCATTTTTTATTTCTACCAGTAGTGCACAAGGCTTCCGGTTTCTTAACATCCTTGCCAACATTTAATATTTTCTGTTTTTTTGATAGTAGCCACCTGGTAGGTGTGAATTGGTATCTCATTGTGGTTTTGATTCACATCCATAATGATTAATGACATCAAACATCTTTTCATGTGCTTATTATCCATTGGTATATTTTCTATGGTAACAGCCTTTTTATTCTTAATGTTTGCTTCTAATGCAATTTGCACTCCATTGTATTAAATAAATATACACTAAACTTACATTGAATTTCATCAAATTCAAGATGATCATTTTTTACATTTCAACATTTCCAAAAGCTGCTTGTATCTTAAAATGAATAGAATCTTACATTGGTGAAATATGGTGTAATTTTACATATCTAGGGAAAAATGTTGCACAGATAAGGTATATATGAGAATAATAGTGGTTACTGTTTAGTGTTCACTATGTTTAAGACATTTTTAGGTCTTTACACATATGATGTCTCTAATCCTGAAAATAACTCTGGAATTTGGATATCATCTCCATTTTATAAATCAGAAGGCTTCAGGAGCTTAATTAACTTGTCTAAAATTGCATATATGATATGTAATTTGAACTTATACCTCTTTGATCCTGAAACCCATTCTTTCTTTCCTTTTTTAGGATTATATGCTTAAAATAAAATTTGAAAAATATGGAAAAGAAAGAGAAAATAAAAATTGCAACAATTTCTTTATAAAAGTTTATTTCCTATCTTTAGGAATTTTATTTCTGCTTATGGCTCTCTGTCCCCCAGTCATCGCCCCCAGCCCCAGCACTCCCCCATTCAAAATTATAAAATTGTAAATTTTGAGCATTTTCTGTCATTAAAAATTTTTTATGAATATAGATATAGTTAATTGAATGTTTCTCTATTTTTATGTTTTTTTGGTTGTTTCAACAGTTCATTACTTATATATAAATCTTTGTCCAATTTTTATTAAGGTAGATGCCTAGAGATGAAAATATTGAGTCTAAGTGTTTGGTATTTGTTCTTTTATTTGTTTATATTAGCATACCACTTGAATGACATTTAAAAAAAACCAACAACAAGATATTGCAATACACACTGTGTGTCAAGCACTGTGCTAGACATTTTTTTTTTTTTCAGGAAAAAAATTTGGTTTTATTTTTTTATTTGGTTGATTTTATTTTTTAAATTTTTATTTATTTTAAATTAATTTTTAATTAAGTGATTTAAATGACTTACATTTTTTTGTGCTCGGCATTTTAAATTAGGAACATTTACAAATTCATTTAATCCTCAGAATGATCCTAAAATAATAATATTCTTTAAAATGTATTATATGAATAGCTAATACATTTACATGGTTCAAAAATCATACATACAGGGAGATGTTTTATTCTATCTCAGTCCCCATTCACTTAATATTTTACAGGGTTTCTTTATTCAAATATCAACAAAAGCAGTTATATATTCTTATTTTATCCTCTTATAGAAGGTAGCATACTACCTATGTTCTTGTTATTTTTTTTTTTTTGGTACTTAAAATATTTCTTGGATATCTTTCCATATTAATATATGTAGATCTACTTTTTCTTCTTTTATTCCTACAGCTACAGGATGTTTCTGTACATGGGCCTTTAGGTTTCTGATTTTGTACTGTTAGAAATAATGGTATAGTGAATAAGCTTGATATAGTTCAATTTATACAGGTATAGGTATAGGACAAATTTTTAGACTTTGGATTTGAGTCCAAGAGTATATGTATTTGAATTTTGATAGATATTACTAAATTGCCCTCCATAGAGATAGTATTGTTTGTTTTGTACCCCAGATTTTGGGATTTTTGCCAACTAATAGGTTAGAATGGTATTTCACCATACTTGTAACTTTTATTTCTGTTATATGTTAGGTTGAGCATCTTTTCATAGATTTCAGAGCAATTTGTATTAATTATGAACACTTTAAAGTTTTTTTTTTTTTTTAACATTGTTAATTGCTTTCCAGGCTGGCTATATCGACCCATAATTTTACTAGTAATATTTGACAATGCCCATTTTTTCATGGCCTAGAAATAAAAAAAAACTTTATATTTCTTCTTTTATGCATTATTTTTGTGTACTTTACCATACTGATTCTACTGTACCACCTACTTTTCAATCCTAGGAATAATTTTCTGAGGCCAGGACTATTGTCCAACTTAGTCCATGGAATGTTTAAAAAAATAATATGAAGAATCATTGCAGGTAAACTTAAAGATACATCCTTTACTCTCAGTCATGGTACGTGACATCCAAAACTCATTCCATGCTATGGAATGCTCTAAGTAGGTCAGTAAACCATAGCCTATGGGCCTAATCAAGGCCTGTTTTTTATAAGTAAAGTTTTATTACACAATTATTACATAAACTCATTTGTTAATGTATTATCTGTGACAGCTTTTGCATTACAACAGCAGAATTAAGTGGTTGCAGTAGAGACTATATGTTCCAGAAGCCTAAAATACTTACTACCTGGCCTTTTTGAAAAAGTTTGTTCACCTCTGTGCTAAGAGAGCGGGCTATAGTTGGAATAGCATTAAAGACCAAGAAAAAACCAAGGAAAAGCTGAGTTCTTATTTGGACAGTTCTGTAGTATTAGAATTGGATTGACTTTTTATGAAAAAAAGACTTGAAATTTTTTGTTCATTAGTTTAACCTCCAAAAATTGACAATCCACGTTGGATGCAATTCAGTTATATAATTAATGGCATAATGAGATATATCATCATTGTGACTGATGTAACTTCAACAGATACATAATATGCATGAATTTAAACACATCTCGTCTGATGCATTTTGATTCATGTTCCAACACGGTGGAATTGTGTGATCTTTGGCAAGTTACTTAACCTTCTTAAAGCCAATTCTTACTATCTACAAAAGGGATGAAAAAAAACTGGCACACAGTAAAAATGAGTGAGAACCCAATAAATGTTAACTCCTATTTTATTTCTCTGTGTCATTTAAGGAATAATATATTTTCCAAGTATTTTTTCTTTTATTTAATGAATACATACTCTAAACAAAATACTCGTGTCTCTCTAGCTCCTATGGTTTTCTTAATGATAACTTTGGTATATTACTGTGTATCATGTTAGTACAAATTGACTCTATTTTCAGTTGGAAACCACGACATGAAGAAGTAAGAAGTTGAGTTGATTTTCCAAATTCAGAATGTTAAGTGAGAAAGACTGAGAATTAAATAAGCACTTAAGAATAAAAATCTGTCAAAATTCAGTGTGGCATCCTGAACTGGTCTTGGGATAGAGGAGAATACTAGTGGAAAACCTGATGAAATCAGAATAAAGTCTATAGTTTAGTTAATAATATTGTACTAATGTTAATTTCTTAGTTTTCACGAAGAGTACTATGATTATGTAAGATATGAATATCAGAAAACCTGAGTGATGTGGGAACTTTCTTTACATTCTTTGCAACTTTTCTGTTAAACTAAAATTATTTCAAACTAACATGTTTGTTAAAATAAAATAAGCTAAAATATTAAGAGCTCACATTTTTTGAATGCCTACCATGTGTCAGATATTACTTTATATATGTACAAATTACAACAACCCTATAAGGAAGGTATTAATATCTCTATTTGTCCAAAGTTTACAGTTAGCCTGTGACATGTTGTATGTTCCAGTTAGAGAGATTTATTCAACATGTATTTATTAAGCATGACTGTGCTTCAGTCAAGTTATAAAGTATTGAGTAAGATTTAGATATAGTCCCTGCCTTTATTTAGCTTAGGACCTCAATAAGACTTAAATCACCCCACCCCACCACCACCACCACCAAAAAAAAGAGGTGTGTAGTAAGTACTGTGTTTGAGGAATAGACCAATTTAGCTCTGGTGAGAAGTTTATGCTGAGTAACATGAAATAAGGTTATTGGAGTGGAAGACTTGTGTGTGACTAAATAACTTCTTTTTCCAGAGAACATTAGATGAGGGGGAAGAAATTGACAAGAACATTAAACAATGGCATCAGGTTATGGAGTGGGAAGGATTGTGAAATCTGAGCACAAAGAACAGTGTCTTATTCCTTTCTTTGTATTCTCAGTGTGTGTGGTCCATAAGTTGGTGCTCAATTCATGTTGAATGAATAGGACACGAGTCTAGTTTTCACTTGTCTGGAGGTAAGGAAATAGACTACATCACCTTAAAAAGCCCCTCAGAGCTTTGGGAATCTGAGATGTTGTATTTTCAGTGTTCTAGGCAATGATAGCTTTCTTCTGGGGGAAAAAGTAACAAAATGAAAAGTGATAGGCAGAAGTCATATTAGAGACCTTCAAATCTTGTGTTGTCTAGATTACTTATGATTAACATCTCTTCGTGGGAAATTTGCTATATTTTCATCATGGAAAATGTTTCTTTCTCATGATTAGGACTATAATTGTTAATGAGTCTTTTGTGTAAAAATAATACATAACATATAAACAGGATTTAGATCTTAATAAAAATGAATTGATTCATATTGTATTTGAATTTATATTAGTAAAGCACATTATATGTTTGAGAGAGTAGTTTTAATTTTGTATTTATGTTTCCTAATAGTTCTCTTACTTCAGTTAGAGGATGTAGTAAATTGACAATTTAAGAACACATGATCACTTAGCTGTGACTGGGTCTGTGTTAATAGATTTTTTTTTTAGCGGAGGTCTTAATTTTGTTATTTACTTAGGCAGTAAATACTAATCTTTACATTTGATCTAATATTTTTTATGATAAAGTCATGAGAGTTTATAAAATATAATGAAAAGGTGTTCCTAATAGTGCTATTTTTAGAATTTATTTTATTATTGGCTCTTTAGCATCCCAATTCAAGGAACTTGTATTTTTTTTCTGACTCTCATTTGGTTGGTATGAACACTGGAGTTATGGTTCCAGAGGGAAAAACATGAACATGGAAAGAAATAAAAATTTGATAATGCCTGTAATAGAGATATTACTGAAGGCTAATTCTTATAATTTGTGAAAACATCTGAGGCAGTGTTGGAATGTTTTAACGTTTCATGATAGTTTTAGAGAAATTTCAATGGACTTGGAAGAAAAGTAAAGTAAGGATAGTTTTAAATTTTTTTGTTAGTTCATAGTCACTGAAGCCATATGCTAATGGCAAGAAGTAAATCATTTTTGGTATACCAGAAAATGATCAATTCCTTTGGATTTATGTATAAAACCAAGATGTTATTTTTTTTTAAAACAGCGTCATTGAATTATGATTGACACGCATTAAACTATACATATTTAAAGTATACGTTTGAAGTTTTGACATATGTGTGTATAACCATGATATCCTTACAACAATCAAGGTAATGAACATATCCATGATCTCCATACATTTCTCATTCCCCTTCGAAATCTCTCTCTTTGCATCTTCCTGTCCAACTGCCCTCCCCTACATTTCCCCAAGAAGCCACCGATCTTCTTTTTGTAACTGCAGATTAGTTTGCATTTGCTCGAGTTTTATGTAAATGGAATCATACAGCATGTACTTTCTTTTGTCTGGCTTTTTTTACTCAGCCTAATTATTTTGAGATAAATACATATTGTATGTATTAATAGTTAGTTCTATTTATTACAGAATAGTATTACCTTGCATGAATGTACCAGTTTGTTCACTTATTCACCTGTTGATGGACATTTGGGTTGTTTCCTGTTGTTTTTTTAAATTATAAATAAAGCTGCTAAGAACATTCCTGTGCAAGTCCTCATATGTGACATGTGCTTTCATTTCTCGTGGGTAAATACTTAGGAATGAAATGGCTGAATCATAAGGTAAATATATGTTTAATTTTTTAAAGAAAATGTCAGACTTCTAAAGTGGTTGTACCATTGATATAGCCAGTTTTTTAAATTTGAGCTATTCTGATATAGGCGTATAGGGGAATCTCATTGTTTTAATTTGCATTTCTCTTATAATCAGTAATGTTGAACATGCTTTCATGTGCTTATTTGTCATCCTTATATCTTCTTTGTTGATTTGTTCAGAGCTTTTGCCTATTTTTAAATTTTTTTAATTAAGTTTTGAGAATTCTCTGTATGTCCTGAATACAATTCCTTTATCACATATATGATTTTCAACTGTTTTCTTCTTGTCTGTGGATTGTCTTTTCATTCTTTTAACAGTGCCTTTTAAAGAGAAGAACCTTTTAATTCTGAAGTTCAGCTTGTCAACCTTTTTCTTTCTTTTTTTTTCATTGGATCAGGCTTTTGGTGTCATCTCAGAAAAATATCATGCTAACCAAAGTTCAAAGTAATTTTTTCTTATGCTTTCTTCTAGAACTTTTATAGTTTTAGGGTTTATGTTTAGGTCTGTGATCCATGACTTAATTATTATATATGGTGCGAACTATTGATTGAAGTTCCATTTTATTGTGTATGGCTCACCAATATTTTTCCATCAACAGTTGTTGAAAAGACTGTCCTTTCTCTACTGAATTGCCTTTGTACCTTTGCCAAATGTAGTCATCTATATATGTGTGGGTCTATTTCTGTATTCTCTCTCCTGTGCCGTTGATCTGTTTGTCTCTTTATTCCAATGTGACACTGTCTTATTTATTGTAGCTTTATAATATGTCTTGAAATCAGGTAATTTTAGTCTTTCAACTTTTCTTTTCTTTTTCAAAATTATTTTGACTTTTCTAGATCCTATCTTTTTTATATCCATATGAATTTTAGAGTTAGCTATCAGTTTCTACCAAAACAACAAAAATAAAACAAAGCTTGCTAGGGTTGTCATTGGGATTACATTGAATCTATAGATCAGTTTGGGGACAACTGACATCTTTATTGAGTCTTTCAACCCATAAGTAGGTTACATCTTCACACTGATTTAGGTTTTTTTTCTTTTCTCTCAGCATTGTTTGCTGGCTTCCAGGGTACATGTCTTTCACAGCTTTTGTCACATTTATCCTTAAGTAGTTCATCTTTTATTATGCTATTGTAAATAGTACTTTTAAAATTTCAATTTCTAATTATTCGTTACTAGTATATGAAACTATACAGATTTTGTATAGTGATCTTGTATCCTTCAGCTTTATTAAACTCACTTATTCCAGTAGTTTTTTGTGTTTCACAGGCTTTTTCTACATGGATGATTATGTGTTTTTAAATGATAATATATAAATGTCTTTATTCTATTACATTATAGTTTAAAAGTATATATCAATTCAGGTTTTCAGTTTTAAAAATAATTTCATTTTGGAAAATTTTAAGCATATACAAAATAGAGTAGTAGAATTAACTTCCGTATACCTAACATCCAGCTTCAGTAGTTATCCACGCATAGTCTGTAGTTTTGTTTTCTTTTTTTGATGTCTTTGGTTTTGATATTTGTAGTAATGCTAGCCTCATAAAATGATTGGAAAGCCTTTCCTCTTTCAACGGAATCGGTATTTCTTCCTTAAATATTTTGTAGAAATTGCCCTATAGTTTCTTTGTCAGAAGGTTTTAATTACACCGTCAGTTTCTTTACTAGGTATGTAATTATGTACTTATGTTATCTATTTCTAAGTAAATTTTGATAGTTTCTGTCTTTCAAAGAATTGGTCCATTTCATCTAAGTTGTAGGATTTATGAGCATAGAGTTGTTCATAGTAATCCTTTTTTATCCTTTTCATATCTATGTGATCTGTAGTGATGATCACTTTCTTTTCTACTTTTGAATATGTGTCTTTTCTAACTCTTTTTAAAAAAGTCAAACTGGCTCTAGGTTCTATTGATTTTAGAAAAAAACCCAGCTCTTGAGTTTATTGATTCAATTTTCTGTTTCATTGATTTCTGTTTAGTCGTTATTACTTAATATTTTCTGCTTGGTTTGGATTAGATTTACTCTTTTTCTAGTTTCTTAAGGGGACATCTCAGATTGTAGATTTGATACTTTTTCTTAATATAAGCATCTAATGATATAAATTTTCTTCTAAAGGTAAAGCTACATCTCACAGTTTGGGGCTTTTGTTCTTTGTGGTGATAGAGAAGGTACTGATGTAGTTTATGCTCCACCACAGAAACTGCTGTTTCTCTTCCCCAGTTGTGCACCATTAGGGAGACTTTCTCATGACTTTTGCAGTGTTTTCGCGAGTACCTGGGATTTGTGAAGATAAAAACTGCAGAGTATGAATTTGCTCTATATTTGCAACATACCTTACCAGTCCCCCAACCCCCAGGTTACTCCATTCTCTGTCACCAATGCATACTCAGTCTCCACCAATTTTCCAACTATACTAACTGAACCCTTCTTACTGATGTACTGCTATGTCTTGTCCCTGTATGCCTGCGTGCATGTCTTATCTCTCCCTGCAAATACCTGAGTCTCCTTGGTTTGGGGTCCAGTTGATTACCTTCCAACCATAGCATTCTTATGGGTTCAAGAAGAATTGAGAACTTGCCATTTGTCTGGCTTTTTTGTTATAAGGTTGAAAGTGACACTCTTTCCAGCTCTCTACATCTCCAATCCTATAGCTCTGTTTTAGAGTTCTTCTGCATTTTAGGTGCTTAATAATGTCTGTCCCCTAAGACAAGTTAGTTAGCAACTCCTCTGATATTAATACTTAATTTATACTTATACTAGTTTATCTCACTATACTGTAGTTTTGTGAATATATCTGTCTATTAGCACACTGCCTGAGACAAGCAAGATCTGTATCTTTTGTATACCCAGTGCTTTCTGCTCAATGTAGGGCATTCACTCACTGTGTGCTTACTGAATAGAATTAGTACAATAAGATTTTAATTGTCATTTTCATAGCACAGTCCTGGTACATTGTAAGATGCTGAACTTCTGTTGATTAATTCATGAATAAAAGGACTTATTCAGATGGTATTTAGAAATTGAGTTAGTGTATGTTTGTCCAAATTTCCAGATAGTTAAAAAAATTGATTCATTTAGAAAGTCTGATTTAATCATTCCGATAATTAAAACTTGCTGTGATTCTGACTCTAGATTTGGTGTACAAATTAATCATTAGTTCAACAAATATTAATGGGGTTGAATTATGCTCTTGATGATTCTAGGTAACATTATTTACTTGAAAACTTCAGAACAGTGGGTAATACATTACTACATTTTTTGGGGGGTGGAGGGATTCTAAAGTTTAAATTGAGCTAGCTGCATTGAATGGGTAAAATACTACCTGGATGGTGTTTAGAACTAGATTAGCTTAAGAATAATTTTAGTTCTTATGTCTTTATTTTAAGTGAACAAATAAAAGACTTAATTTTTTTCAATCTAACTGCATCTTTTCCAGATCAGATTTTCGCCGGTAGCTAAAAAGTTGTTTGTAGTAACTGCAGTGAGTGCTATATCTGTAATTTTTCTGGCCCATCACTTTAAAAGAAGACGTGGAAAGAAGAAAGGAAAAATAATACCATGGGAACCAGAGCACCTCATACTTGAATACACTAAAAGAGCAGCATCAGACAAAGGTATATAGAAATAGCCAAATTAAGTCTACGAAGGAAATTTTATATGTAAATCATAACTGAAGTACAGTGGTTTCGTTTTCTAAATTTTCCTTTTAATATTTAATTCACTGGTAATACAGATTAATTTTAGAAAGATTAGAAAATACAGATTAGCAAACAGAAAAAATTAAAATCACTGGAAACTTTGCTACCCAGAAATAACTACTGATAATACTTTGGGATATATCTATCCATTTATATTTTCATTTAAAGATAATATTGAAATATTATATATTATATTTATATAGTGGTCTCTGCTATCTGTGGTTTTGCTTTCCACGATTTCAGTTACCCATAGTCAACCATTGGAAAACATTAAATAAGAAGTTCCAGAAGTAAAAAATTCATAAGTTTTAAATTGTGTACTGATCTAAGTAGTGTGACTAGTTCTCAGGTTGTGCTGCTTCATCCTGCCTGGGACATGAATCATCCCTTTGTCCAGCATATTCACACTGTGTACACTACCTACACATTAATCATTTGGTAGTCATCTCAGTTATTGGATTGACTGTCATGGTATGATAGTGCTTGTGTTCAGGTAACTCTTATTTTACTTAATGGTCCTAAAGCATAAGAGTAGTGATGCTGACAATTTGGATATGCCAAAGTGAAGCCATAAATATGTGTGTGTGTGTGTGTGTGTGTGTGTGTGTGTGTGTGTGTGTAAGAAAAAAACAGTATATATAAGGTTCAGTACTATCCATGGTTTCAGGCATCCACTGGGGGTTTTGGAATGTATTCCTGGGTTGGGGGAGACTATTAGTCCTTCCATGTCAATCAATACATCTCTATGCTACCATTTTCTTATTTATTTATTTTTTCAGTATTGAGAAATAATTGACATATGCTATCATTTTTAATGTATACTTAGTTTTAAATTTGTACAAATCAACCCTAATTAACTGCTTCCCTGTTGTTTTCTTTAGGATGCCCTTCTTGCTTTGCATATACTTGTCTGATTATTTTCATAGTCTATTAAGTTTAGAAGTAGCATAGCTGGTCATTAAAGGATCTATAGTTTTTGGTTAACAATATAGTACCTACTGCTAAATTGTATCAATGAAAATAATTTCTTGAGCATGCTGGATTTCTTATTTTAAAAATTTTTTATTATCTTTAAATTTATGATTTAGTGTATCATGTTTTTGTGATTTGTTTGTATGGCAATTAATTAATGACTACTTTGTGCATTTGACAGAATTTGACATTATCTTTAAGTTCTGTCAAAGACAAAGGATCTCAGCCTTATAATTATGCTAATGAAGGACTTTTCAGTAAATACTCAGCTTCTGCACAGAGTTTGGCCTCTGTAAGTAGTACAATAAATGGTGCCTAGTACAGTGAACATTACAACAATAATGATGGGTCTTACTTAGATTTTATTAGATCTCAGGTGCAGTACTAAACGCTATATATTCACTGTGTTGTTTAAACTTTACAGGAATCCTGTGAATTAGGACTATAATACTATATTATTGTTAGCATCTTATATATAAAGAAAATTGAGATATGGAAGAGTTAAGTGACTTCCTCGAGTTCATATAACTAATAAATGTCAAGATTTGAATCAAAGAGTTTCTTAACAGCTGCATTAAGATAAACTAAGACACAATGCTTGCCCTAAATGAATGATAGATGGTTAAGGGAGACAGATATATAAAAACTAATTACAATTCAGTGTGATGTAGATAAAGTTTAGATGTCATTCAGGGAAGGATGTGCTTATATTTTGTTAAATTTATAATTTATGGGTTCACAGTTACCAGTATTTTTATACTGATTACAATAGACCATCAAAAACTGCCCTGATTAGTTAGATGCATGTTTTGTTCTTTATTTTCAGAAGCAGATTTTAGCAGTTAAAAACATTATATATAGATTTTAATCATGGTGTACATTTAATAACTTATACAATTCGGGAAATGTGTTTTAAAATAAACTTTCTGAATGAACATAACATAAACTTTGATATTTTACCTGAATTTTATCATTGGACTTATTGGTATTTGTAATATTTATATGTTTATTTGGTAGGTTCAAGTTGTTCCAGTAGTAGACAGAATTTGACATTATCTTTAAGTTCTGTCAAAGACAAAGGATCTCAGTCTTATAATTATGCTAATGGAGGACTTTTCAGTAAATACTCAGGCTCTGCACAGAGTTTGGCCTCTGTAAGTAAAGAAAAAAATTTATTATTCTTATAAATTTGTTAATATATCTATTGTTATCGGTTTAAATATTATATGATTATGGATAGCCTAGTAGAGAAAGAAACTTTAAAAATCTGACTGAGCCTGTTTTCTTCAGGCAAGTAAAATTATCCTTTTGCTAAATATTTAGCTATTTTGCTTCCAAGTGTTTTGAGTAAGGGAGGTGGTCCTCTGGGTTCCTATGAAAATGTTGGTAATATGGAAATATTGCTTCAAAACTAGATGTTCTGCAAAAAATTGGACAGTGCATCCATCCAGGCTTTATACTAGTTCACAAAAATCAGTTGATGAGTCTGCTTAAGTAAGTGTTCGGTTTGCTGAAGCCAAGTGTGGAGTTCCTCACCTCTTTCTTTGGAGCATTAATATAGTATTGATTGACAAGTGAGAAACAAAGTTAGTATTTGTTTAAATATAATTTTAAAAAATAGATAGCTTATATACTTGCTACTAAAGAAGAGGCAAAATAGTACAGTAAAACAGGGGTCCCTATTCCCCGGGCTGTGGACCAGTACCAGTCAGTGGCCCATTAGGAGCCACGCTGTACAGCAGGAGGTGAGTGGCAGATAAGTGAGCGAAATTTCGTCTGTATTTGCAGCTGCTCCCAGCGCTAGCATCACTGCCTCAGCTCCACCTCAGATCATAAGGCATTAGATTCTCATAGGAGTATTGGTCCCTGGTGCCAAGAAAGTTGGGGACCGCTGCAATAAAAGTGTGTTCCTCATCCTCTCGGTACCCTCTCTTGGGACAAGCATTGACAATTTCTTATATACTTCCAGGGAGTGCATGCCTCTAGCATCGTGTATATTCATTTTTAAAAATAATTTATAGAACACCGTATTTTGTTCTTTGCCTTCTATATATATTTTTGGAATATATAGCTGCCCATTCTTAAATGCTTAAAAATATAGTAAATTTTCAAAGGCTGTTCTATGGCAGGAACAATTAGATCAATGGCCTCCAGCTTTCATTCCTCTGTGAAACTGAGCAGGATAATGAAATATATGCCCATTCTATAATTTGGACTTCCTCTATGTCAGAAAAGTGCCTCTATTTTGAATTTTCTCAAATGAAAGTTGAAGTCATTCTCAATAAGAAATAGAAAAAGGGAGTTTTATGATAATGATGTGAATAACAAGTCTTTAGCATCACTTGTCTTTAGCATCACTTTATGTGCATCAACTGACCTTGTGATTCCACTACCAGATCTATAAACCCAGATTTCTGCCTTTTAATGAATACCTAAATGAGGGTCATGACAACAGGAGTAGAAAGGAGGGGACAGAGTCCACAGAACTTGGTAGCTGGAAAGAGAGATTAAACAACTTCTTCTTTTCTAGTTTGAGAAATTACAAGGATAGAAGTATGTACTATTAGTGAACATGGGAGGAAAAAGTTTTTGTTGTCCTTTTTTGATATAATCTATTTGAGATGCCAGCAGAAGAGCTAAATGGAGTCACCAAATAGGCACATGGAAATGTGGGCCTAAATTTCTCAAAAGAGAACAGAACCGAAGGTAGAGATTTGGGAATCATCTGCATAAAGATGACAAATGATTGGCTCAGTGAACTTTACTAGAGAAGGGAAGATGATAGAAGTTTTTAAATTTTAGTTATCATTTAGCAGAGTATCAGCATTGTAATAAACTCTAAATGGAAAATAAACTAGTGTAAAAATTAATATAAATGGAGCTACCTTAAAATTGAGTCGGAGCTGCCATCCCAGAAGAACTGCCTTGTGAGTCTTATGCCTCAAGCCTTTAGAATGTTAAAATAAGGCAAAATAACCTTACAGCATTTGTATCCCAAACAACTGTTTGCTAAGATAACAAGAAATCAGATACTGTGAGCACCAGACTGATGACCATCAGACTGAAAATTAAAAGCATTCTTTAAAATTAGCATCACTCGTAGCTTAGCCACACTTATAGAAATGCCTTCCTTCATTGATGTCGTTATTCTCTTTCATTGACATAATTGTTTCCCTTCCCTTTCTCATAAATAAACCTAGCCTTTGCCTCTTACTTGGAACACTATTTGGGCTTCTGCCTGAATCAGTGCTACCTGAATAGCTATTCTTTTGAATCTCATAATGCTTTTTGCCTCTCACTTTTAACCTTTTCTTTTCAGATTAACACTAGTTACCTTAAATCAAAGTAGATGTGGATAAACTTTATAAGTAAATATTTCATAAAATTGTAAACTGTAGAAATAACTGCTTGATTTTTAATGGAAATGACTGATTTATGTTCAAAATATTGTTCTACTTGTTAAAGGCTCAAAATTTTTAGGGTCTTTGTACTTGAGCTTGATTGAATATAATGAGATTTATTTCCTCAGGGAGAAATTAACATGGGTTATTTTACCAAGAATGGGATTTATATAAATTTTAAATATAAAAGATTGAAAAATACTATCACAAAAGAGATTTTGAAGTACTTCTGTTGATCTTAATTTTAGGTCCAGAGTGTCAATTCTTGTCATAGTTGTGCTTGCGGCAATTCTAATTCCTGGGATAAAGCAGATGAAGATGATATTAAACTTGTTAATATTCCTGTGACCACTCCTGAGAACTTATATTTGATGGGTAGGCATGTATAATAAAGTGATAAGATATTATATTTATATTTAATGTGAAACTAAAGAACTGTGAATTGTTCTAAGGGAAGCAACTATAATTTTAAAATGTTCTTATATCTGTTGAGTCTAGACTCTATAACACAACCTATTGTATCGGTGTCCTGAGGGTGCTATAACAAATTACCACTTGGTGGCTTAAAACTCTAAGAAATTTATTCTCTTAGAGTTCTGGAGGCCAGAAGCCTTAAATCATTATTACTGGGCTGAAATCAAGGTGTCATTAGGGCCATGTTCCCTTTGGAGGCTTAGGAGAGAATCTGTTTCTTGCCTCTTCCATCTTCTGGTGGATTCTGGCTTGTGGCCACATGACTCTAGTTTCTACTTTCCTCTTCATATCACCTTCTCTGTGTATATCAAATCTCCCACTGCTTCTGTCTCATAAAGAAAGTTGTGATTGGATTTAGTGCCCACCAGATAATCTGGGATAATCTCCCCATGTTGAGATTATTAATTTAATCACATCTGCAAAGACTCTTTTTCCTTGTAACATTTACAAATTCCGGAGACTAGGACTTAATATCTATAGGTAGTCATTATTCAGTCTATTACACTCACCTAACCTAATCTATTGACTCTTATCTAATGAATCTGTCAGAATCCACTTTACTTAATCAATTTTATCTAGCTATCATTTGTATTCTTCTTATATCCAGAAAAGATTGTAAGTAGAAAGAAGGCCTGGGTTCATGGACATGGACAATGGACTAGTGGTTACCAGAAGGGATGGGGGAGGGGAAGAAATAAAAAAATAAAATGTTAAAAATAATTATGTATATATTACTATTAAAAAAAATAATAAACTAGCATTTAAAAATAATAATAAAAAAGGCCTGTGTTTTACATCTCAGTATTCTTATTGGCTTGACCATGAGCATTTCTAGAAAGTTTCACTGTAGCCCACAGAGAACCAGAGAATAAAACACTGAGTCAGATTCAAATACTTTTTCAAATGCTTTTTCCTGTTCTTCTGTAGTCTATTTTAGGCTATATTCCTTTTAATGGAAATGCATACTAATTAAAAAAAGAAACCAAAAAATCTTGATGTAGCCCTGGCTAATGAGCAGTACAGAGGATGATGACTTGGCAGAAGGACTGTGTGCCTCTGAATGCATTTCCAAACTCTACAGTAGTTAAACACTACATCATATCTAGTGGTATCAGTATCACAATAGCTACTTCTGCCTATAGGGAAAGATATGAGTAGTTCTTTTGCCACCCTTTCCAGAGGACTCCAAAGAATTATACTCAGTATGCTTCTACGTTATATCTAGTAATGAAAATTAGAATTGAAGAGAAATAGAGTAAAACTAAAGAAGCAGCTAGGAGTCTGAGTATCATAAAAGCAGGATTAGTTAAATTCCTAGGGATTACCTGATCACCCACCTATCATTTCACTTCCCTTTACAAGATTGATGACATAAAAAAAGATTGGTGACATATGTTTGAATTTCTATTATAACACTGATGATAGATGTTCCACAGTGAGCTGAGACAAGTACTTCCTGAGAGACAAGTCTGCTGCTAGATAATTTTTCCTTACATTTAGCCAAAATTATCAGATGAAAAGAGTGGACGAAGTGAGAAAAGGTTGAAGAAATTAGAATTGTATAGTTGGGGGAAAGGAAGTGTAAAAAAGTGATATAGTGTAATTGTCCTTTGAGTGCATAAGTTTTTCAGAAGGAAGGTTTAGGCAGTGATTCTTTTTTATAAAATAAACAATAAGAAGAGGGCTAAATTGCATTTAAAGAACAATTTTATTTTTTTAGAGTTGTAGGTTCTCCACATAATTGAAAAAATAATTTTAGAGGAGAGTTTTCTTTAACTACCATATATTAAAAACATCTTGAGAATGACTTGCCTTGATTCTTAGATAGCTTTTAAAGATCTTTTTCTTTAATATGTCTAGAAAAATTAAAATTTCAAAATATTTTTGTTTTGGTAAGCCATTTTTTTAATTTGGGAAAAAAGAGATACATATTCACCTATTTTCCGACGTCAGCAGGAACATGGAATTCCCATTTGAACTAAAATCCTTTATGGATTCTCCCCATAGTCTTTTAGATTTTTAACTCTGGCCCAGCAATTTATCCAAATCAGCAAGTTGATATCTTAGTGGTTTAAGACTTTTAGTGGAAAAAAAAAACTTTATTCTCAACTTCTCTACATTTATCTTTCAGTTTTACTCTCTCCTCCTGAGAACCTTTAGAAACCTGATAACTTCTTAACAACTAGTTTCTTTTATTTACCTATCAATTTTCTTTTTAATTTAGGGGGATATTTCGAAAGATAGTTGTGTGACTATTAAAACTAGCCATTGTTGGACTTTTGATGAATTCTTTGTTCTCAAGATCTTTTTAAGATATGATAAAGAAAACTCTCCACTAAAATCATTTCTTCAGTTATCTAGAGAACCTATAACTCTATTTGTTCTAGAAAAATTCCAAGCAGTATATACATTTGAGTTATGTTTTTTAAAAGATGAAAACATATTGGTCATTTCTTTTTGATTTTTGGTTGACTAGAACTGTAGGCCCAGAATATATTGGGAAATTAAGATTCTATGATGAAATGATGTGAGCATAAAATTATTATTTAGTGCTAAAATGTAGACTGTGCCGTTGGTGATAACTATCTGAAAAACACTTCTGACCCATAGTGATTTTATTTTGGCATTGGTTTTGCTTACTTACAATGTTCTGTTCTTAATTTTTAGGTATGGAATTGTTTGAAGAGGCATTGCGTCGATGGGAACAAGCTCTAACCTTCCGAAATAGACAGGCTGAAGATGAAGCCTATAGTTCCATTAAATTGGGTGCAGGAGATGCCATTGCAGAAGAAAGTGTAGATGTAAGGGTGATTTATTTGAGAGCAGTCTTCATAATATTGGAAGAAGCAAACTATTCTGTCATGTTGACACAGTATACTTGTTTTTTGTGGCATTTAATAGGGCTGTTTATTTTCTCCCTTGGGATCATTTGGGGATATCTCTTATTGGGCTTTTTCTGTTCAGTTAGTTGTTAAATCCCAAATTTGCAATTTATCATGTTTCCTGATTTTCTAAGAATATATAGAATTAAGCAGATAGGATTTCTAAAGGAATTTTTAAGTCTGTTTTGTGCTTTGGATTTAAGTGTGATTGTAATTATAAAAATCACATTGAATTAGACTAGTACTTACTGATCATCTAGGCTAGTGATTCTCAAATTTGGGCATGCTTCAGAATCATCTGAGAGGCTTATTAAAACACATATTTGAGAACCCACCCCCAGGGTTTCTCATTTAGTGGGGCTGGGATAGATCCTGAGAATTTGCATCTCTAACAAGTTCCCAGAAATATTGATGCTTCTGGTCTAGGAACCTTGCTTTGAAAATTCCTGATGTAGTTTAACCACTTAGTTGTACAGATAGACAAACTGAATCCCCGAGAACTGAGATGATTTTTCCAAAGGCACAGCTAGAACCCAGGCATCTTCACTTCTGTTGCAGTACACTCACCACCCAACAGTAGTTTTTTATGTCCCTCACTTTCTCTGCCTTTCATTCAAAAGTGGCAAATGATTAGAAGTTTAACATCAGAATGTAATATTTGTTGTGTGTACTTTTTCTTTTCGTTGTAGGATATTATTAGTACTGAGTTTATCCATAAACTTGAAGCTCTGCTGCAAAGAGCTTATCGTCTCCAAGAGGAGTTTGAAGCTACCCTGGGGGCATCTGATCCTAATTCCCTTGCTAATGATATCGGTAAGGTGGATATTTTATATGGTTTCTGTTCAATGTATGATTTTCTTTTTTATATTTTTGGAATCATTTGTTTTAATGTACTAATATGGTTATATATTTTTTTTAGAAAATGGCAAAGAGAAAAAAGTTTTTTCATAATTTTTTTTCTTTCAGTTTTATTTTTCAAGTGAACTTAATGCCTTTATGATATAAATTCAAGCACTTTCCATAGGTAGGATTGTGACATTATTTTAAAATTACATTCTGAATGGAAGAATCTCAGTTAAAGTGTTGGAGGGAGGAAAAAATAATAATAATATAAAAATTGAACATAGATATACTACCTCAGCAACATGCATATAGCTCATGGCATACATTTAAAATATTTTAAGTAATCATATTTCTTGGTCCCGATTAATTGCAGGCTACATTTTGATTTAAGTAATCAGTATGTACATTATTATATACCATTATCTTTGTTTCCTATTTTAAAGAGAAAAGACTTCTTAAGTGGAGTCTTCCAAGGGAAGAATGATTAAAATTTCTTATTCAACTTCTGTAAGTGCTCCAAAGAATGAAATAAGACAAATTATATTTCTTTTTGTTAAAAATAATTTGTCTTTTCATTCAAGGAGAATTTCTTTCCAGTAAAGAAAAAAAAATGAGTAGTGTTCTCCATTTATTTCTGAACATGAAGTACTGAAGGTGGTTTTGTTTTGAAATGTTTGCATATCTGTATGTGTTGAAATTAGGTAAAAGATGTCATTTGTACAGGCACACCTTGGAGATACTGCGAGTTCAGTTCCAGACCAGTTTGATAAAGTGAATATTACAATAAAGTGAGTCATGAATTCTTTGGTTTCCCAGTGCATATAAAAGTTATGCTTACACTCTACTGTAGTCTGTTCAATAGCATTATGTCTTAAAAAAACCAATGTACAAATCTTAATTTAAAAATACTTTATTGCTAAAACATGCTAACTATCATCTAAGCCTTCGGTTCGTTGTAATATTTTTGCTGCTGTAGGGTTTTGCCTTGATATTGCTGACCGATTGGGGTGATCATTACTGAAGGTTGACCCGGGTGGTTGTGGCAATTTCTTAAAGTAAGAACAGTGAAGTTTGCTGCATTGATTGACTCTTCTTTAATGAATGAATTCTCTGTAGTATGTATTGCTGTTTGATAGAGTTTTACCCACACTAGAACTTTTTTCAAAATTGGAATCAATCCTCTCAAACCCTGCCTCTGCTTTATCAACTAAGTTTATGTAATAATCTGAATCCTCTGTTGTCATTTCAATAGTTTTCATGGCATCTTCACTAGGAGTAGATTCCAACTCAAGAAACTTTCTTTTCTCATCCATAAGATTTTTGTGCTTTGAAATTTTTCCTGTTTCTCAAATAAAAGCAATTTGAAACTGAGGCAACAATATTATAAAAACTCAAAGTATCTGTTAGTTTTATCATGAGACTGCAGCAATTCAGGTTCCACTTCTAAGTCTAATTCTCTTGTTATTTCTGCTACATCTTCAGTTAATTCCTCCATTGAAGTCTTGAACTCCTCAAAGTCATGAAGGTTGGAATGAACTTCTTCTAAACTCCTGCTAATGTTGATATTTTCACCTATTTCCAGGGATCATGAATGTTCTTAATGGCATCTAGATGGTGAATCCTTTCTAGAAGGTTTTCAATGTACTTTGTCCAGATCCATCAGAGGAATCAGTATCTATGGCAGCTGTAGCCTAACAAAATGTATTTCTTAAATAATAAGACTTGAAAGTTGAAATTACTCCTTGATCCATGGACTGCAGACTGGATGTTGTGTTAGCAGGCATGAAAACAACACTAATCTCATTGTACATCTCCATCACAGATCTTGAGTGACCAGGTACATTGTCATTGAGCAGTGATATTTTGAAAGGGTTTTTTTTCTGAGCAGTAGATCTCAACAGTGGGCTTAAAATATTCAGTAATCTGTTTTATAAAGAGATGTGCTATCATCCAGGCTTTGTTGTTTCATTTATAGAGCCCAAGTAGACTAGATTTAGCATAATTCTTAACGGCTCTAAAACTTTCTCAGAAAGGTAAATGAGCACTGGCTTCAACTTAAAGTCACCAGTTGCATTAGTCCCTAACAAGAGAGTCATCTTGTCCTTTGAAGTTTTAAAGCCAGGCATTAACTTCTCTGTAGCTAAGGAAGTCCTAGTTGGCATATTTTTTCCAATATAAGACTGTTTTTTCTGCGTTGAAAATCTGAAGGTGTAGCCACTTTTATTGATTATCTTAGCTAGATCTTCTGGATAACTTGCAGCATCTACATCTGCACTTGCTGCTTCACCTTGCACTTTTATGTTATGGACACAGTGGCTTCTTAAACATCACGAACCAACCTCTGCCAGCTTCACACTTTTCTTCTGCAACTTCCTTACTCCTCTCAGACTTCATAGAATTGAAGAGAGTTAGGGCCTTGCTCTGGATTGGGCTTTAGCTTAAGGGAATGTTGTAGCTGGTTTGATCTTCAATCCAGATCACTAAAACTTTCTTCTCTATCAGCAATAAGGCTGTTTCTCTTTCTGATTATTTGTGTATTCACTGGCATAGCACTTTTAATTTCCTTCAAGAACTTTTCTTTTACATTCACAACTTGGCTAAGTATTTGGTTTGAGGGGTCTAGCTTTTGCCCTATTTCAGCTTTCAACATGCCTTTCTCACTAAGTTTAATCATTTCTAGCTTTTGAGTTAAAGTGAGAGATGTATGACTCTTCCTGTCACTTGAATATTTAGAGGCCATTGTAGGGTTATTAATTTGCTTAATTTCAACATTATCTTGTCTCAGAGATAGGGAGGCTTGAGGAGAAGGAAAGAGGAGGGCGAATGGCCAGTCAATGGGGCCATCAGAACACATAAAACATCAATTAAGTTTGCCCTCCTACGTGTGTGCAGTTTGTTGCACCCCAAAACAATTATAAATGTAGCATTAAAGATCACTGATCACAGATCACCATAACAAATATTATAATATTGAAAGAAATGAATTACTAAAATGTGACATAGAGACATGAAGTGAGCGAAGCTGTTGGAAAAATGACACCAACAGACTTTTTCAATATAAGGTTGCCACAAACTTTCAATTTGTAAAAAATGCAATATCTGTGAAGCACAATAACTCAAAGCTCAATAAAATGAGTTATGCCTATATTAGAATTATTAAATACTGTCTGTATGTCATAGTGACAGTTATATTAAACCTCTTTCCATTAATTTTGGTTATTGTTCTTTTACACTATTATTGCTACCAAAAATTATTTATTAGACTTGAGAATTTTTAATTCTGTTCTCTTAGCATAAGTATAATATTTTGACATATGGAGATTACAGACCAGGAGAAAAGGGGACAATATTCATGTCAAATAGAATTTGCCAGCACCTTCTTTTTATATTTATCTCTTTTGTAACATTTTTTAAATTTATTTTTCCCCCTCTTTAATGTTACCCAAAATTATTCATTAGACTTGAGAATTTTTAATTCTGTTAGCATAAGTGTAATATTTTGACATATGGAGATTACAGACCAGAAGAAAAGGGACTGTAGAGGTTGGCAGAGTCTATCTCTTGATTTCTTCAGGTTATCAGCTTATAAAGGTTTCTTAGGTACTGCTCAGGTGTCTGCTTTGGATTCCATTATTTCTGGGCAAGAGGACCCCTAGGCAGATGGCTTAATTTTGGGGGTCTTCAAGTTGTTTCTCAAGAAATTGTTGTTAATTTGAAACTTTTAATGGGTATGCTTTCTAGAGTGGGACCCATACTCAGTCCATGTATTTGGTTAGTTTAGGTTTAGAATAAATTCCTGATCCCACCCATGTCTTATTCTGAGTGAAAATTATTTCACTTAATCCTCATAACACCTTTGATAAGTTAAATATAGTTATCATCCTTATTTTTCAGGTGGGGAAAGAGAGGTACCAGAGGTATGAAGTAACTTCCTAAGAGTTACATAGGTATTAAATGGCAGAACCCAGATTTGGAACCAGGCAGGCTAACTCAGCATCCATATTCTTAACCACTATGCTATAATGTCTCACCACTTATAAGACAGACATCTTATCTGAATGGAGGGTTGACTATAAACTCTTTATGGTAAAGTCCCCTGTAGAAAATGTTATCCTGGAGTAGGCAACGTGGAATCCTCACAGCTACTGAAGTCAAGAAACTTATTTCTAATGATGGTATAATTTATTTGGTGTGAATCTTCTTTTCTTTTAAAATGTTTTTCTTCCTTCATATCTATGTCAGGATCTGCAGTTAACTCCTGCATTTTTCTTCCTCTCTCAGGCCTTCTAGGCACTGTAGACAGATTTCACTCATTTTGTTGGAGGAAGTTATCAAGGTTAAATCCAGGAACAAAAGAGGTAAACTACTGTATTTACTCTGAGGGAGGTAGAGTTTGAGGGCCCAACTGTGCCAGCTGGATTTAGTGTAGTGCTTTTAATGAGTCACTCTGATAAATTACCCTTAGGCCTATATCTGTATAATTCAGTCATGTACCTTACAACAACATTTTGGTCAGTTTTGGACTATATATATGAGTGTATACACAGACACACACGACAGTGGTCACACACACACATACATACTCATATAACAGTGGTCCCATAAGATTATAATGGAGCTGAAACAGTATGCTCTATTATGCCAGTAGCAGCTTCATATACCTTGTGCCTACCACATCTCTTGATTGCATCATTTTCTCTTGTGCTTGATTTAATCTCATGTTTTGTAAGTTTAGCATAGCTTAAGTGTACAGTGTTTATAAGGTCTATCGTAGTGTGCAGTAATGTCCTAGGCCTTCACATTCACTCACCATTCACTCAGTGCAACTTCCAGTTGTTATGGGTAAGTGCCTTATACAGGTATACCATTTTTTATCTTTCATACTGTTTTTACTGTACACTTTCTATATTTAGATATGTTTAGATACTAAATACTTACCATTGTGTTACAATTGCCTACAGTATTCAGTACAGTAACATGCTGTAGAGGTTTGCAGTCTAGGAGCAATAGGCTATGCCATATAGCCTAAGTGTGTAATAGGTCATACCATCTAGGTTTATGTTAGTGCACTCCGATATTCCCACAACAATAATATCACCTAACAACACATTTCTCAGAATGTATCCTGTTGTTAAGCAGTGCATGACTGTAACTAAAAGTATAAATTTAGCTGGGTTCATATCCTGACTTCACCTTTTATTTGCTGTGTAATTACATAACTTGTCTAAACCTCAGCTTCCTCATTTAAAAAAATGGGCATATAGTACCTATTTTATAAAATAATTATGAGGACTAAATTAACTAATACATATAAAGTGCTAAGAACAGATTAACTGTGTTTATTTGCTTGGAAATTAGAATTTCTCTGAGATACTCAGGAAGATCATCATTTTACCTCTAGGATAATAGGCTGTGGTTTTTTTTGTTTGCTTTTGTTTTTCGTTCTTATTCTACCTGCTTGATCCTTTATTTGCTAATTTTAAGATATTTAAAATTTTTGGTCCCTTTTTGTGTTTTCCAATGATACTTTAATCTTCTTAATTAGATTTTTTTCAGTTACTTTTAATAGGTCTTTGGGAAAAAGTAAATGCTATGCTCTGTGTACCATCTTAAAACAGAAATTCAGGACATTATAATAACAAAGTCTAAGGATTACATTAACTTTCATAACCTTGCTAATGTTAAGCTTGTGGATAACTAAAACTATATAGTTTTATTTTGTTATTTTTAGATTTGTTATTATTAAGCTATATCTTCCTTCATTTGTTCCTGTGTAGTTGTTTTTTTGAACCCATAGTTTAAATGTTACATTTATTATTCTTACTAAATTATCATTTCCAAATCATCATTTTGAATTAAGATAGTTTTAGACTTTGATCTGACATCCTCCTCAGCATTCTGTCACTTTCTAGTTTGGCCTGTTTGGTCTAGTTGGTCATCAGTGCTTTCAACTGAAATCATTAACAAAATGTGCTTAAAGGAAAACTTCTTTTCCTCTACTCACACACCTGACACCAAACGTGTAGGTTTTCCATACTCAGCAGTGCACCAAGTTGATGTCCTACAATTTAATTCAATTAATGACATTAACTCCCCAGAATTAATACAGACCTCACAGGTTAAGGTCTCAGTCCCACAATACTGTGCCTCCACTCACATGCCAATCTCAAGTATGGGCCTTCTATAGTTCTTACCAACTGCCTATAAATTGGGGATTCCTAGGACTCCCTCCTTGGGCTCCATAATTTGTTAGAATGGCTCACAGAACTCAGGGAAGCACTTTTACTTTCTATTACTAGTTTATTTTAAAAGATAAAACTCAGCAACGGTCAGTTGGAAGAGATGCATAGGGCAAGGTTTGAGGAATGGGCATAGAGCTTTCATGCTTTCTCTAGACATACCACCCTCCCAGCACCTGGAGGTGTTCACCAATCTAAATTCTCTGAGCCCTATAGTTTAGCATTCTTATGGAGGCTTCATTATGTAGGCCATAAACCATCTGCCACAGGTGATTAACTTAAATCATCAGCCACAGGTGATTAACTTAATCCCCAGCCCCGCAGCCCTCAGAGGCCAAGGTTGGAGCTGGACGTTCCAACGTACTAATCACGTGATTGATTTCCATGGTGACCATCTCCCATTCTCCAAGTATCACCTATTAGCATAAACTCAGGTATGATTGAAAGGGGCTTATTATGAATAATAAAAGATGCTCCTTTCACCCTCATCATTCAGGAAATTCCAAAGGTTTTAGGAGCTCTGCTCCAGGATACTTGATAAACATATATACTTATTATATCACAATACCATATCTTAAAGTGCAGGGCCAAAGTAAGATCTGAGGCATGACACTTTTAAGTTACCTTAGGTGACCAAGAACAACTTTTTTTAAATGAAAAAAGTTTTAATTATAGTCGTCATACAATAGTATATTAGTTTCACCAAGAATTAAGATACTTGTATTCTTCAACCAGCTATAAATTCAACTGATTCCACTTTCATGTTTTTTATCTTGACCATAAAGAGATCATGGAATACTTTTTTATAGATTTTACTAAAATGCATGTGTATTTATCTACTTCACTTGTAATTTAGGAAAATGTAAAAAATTCTGAAAAAAAGGCTAATATCAGTTCACATTATATTTGGAAATATTACCAATGCTAAACTGTTTTGCAGGTAGGTATTTGCCATTAAGTATTCAGAGCTGGTTTTACACTCAGTTGCAAATCATCTTAGATTTGGAAGGCACATGTGTCAGGTTTTGTTGACAATAGTAGAGTTCCAGCAAAACTTATTTCACTAATTTGGAATTCGAAATATAAACAGTACTTAATTTTGCATTTGTACTGTCTATAGTAGTTTGCCAAGTTAATTAACCTTGTGGACAAAATTATAGGACAGTGTAAATCCTCCTCAGCTTAATTCTTTTATATGTTTAAATGGTCTTAGCATTTTTTTAAAGATAACAGTGTGTTTATTGAAAGTTATATCTATTTTCTTTTTAAAAAACAGAGTCAAAAACTTTTGAGTTGTTAGTATTATGAATTATTTGTTTCCTTTTGTAAGTGTAGTTAATAACAGCTTAATGATTCTAACTGGATTATGGTGATGGTTTCACAACTCTATACATTTATTAAATACATTGAATTTACACTTAAAAAGGAGTTTTATGGTATGTAAATTATACTTCAGTAAATCTCTTAAAAATGCAGTATGGTTTTGTTAAGCTAATTTTAAGTAAGTGAATTTTTGTGAATTTGAAACAGTGTAAAATAACAATTTATACTAATTTTTAAATAATGCAAATCTCCAGAATTAAAAAAAAATATCAAGAATCCCTTATTTCAGATTTCAAAGCTGGTAGGCCTGGTGAATCATAAACCATGTTTTCTCCAGGTCATGCCACTTCAACTGGTAACCAGAAATACTGAGTATCGTTTGTCAATATCCTGTGACCCATACATGTGTGGGAACGTCTGCAAGTAGTTTTGGTGATTATTTTGCTGTTATTTTTACTTTATTGTTAAATTTAGAATCATTTTTATATTCTGTAATATTGTCATCTACGTTGTCATTAAATGTGACAAATACTGAAAATAAGATAAAATAACTCCTGATGCTCCAGCTATTATTTTAGTATAGAGCATGCTGGAAATACTGGAACTTAGGCTGAGAAAATTAAAGAGCAGAATTAAAGCAGAAACATTTTTATTTCAAAAATAAACTTCTGGCATCCTGCCTGTAAAATCATGACCACTCTAATGCACTCTTAAGCCAAGCTATTATGTGTTAAAATAGGAAATATTTTTGATACTTGGGAAGGAAATGATAATGATATGAAACATCTTACTACAAATACTTAATATTTTTAAAGCGTTTTAAAAACAGATTTTATTATAGTTTTATGCTTTAAAACTATCCTTGAAAAAGAAATACAGTAAATATTTGTAATGTACTTCAAACTTTTTGACTTTATTCCTATAGGAAAAAACCTTGGATTAAGCAGGGTTTGAATTGTGTTTTAAGGCATAAATTCCTCATATAAAATGTAACCACCCTGTATTCTCTAATTCATCTTTGCCATGTTCTGTCCTCGTAGTATATCCTTAAGCATTCTGAATTAGTGAATCATTATTGGATATATTTATGTATTTGCTCTTACACAACAAAAGTTTACTCTCGGCTTAAACAGTACTTATTCTGTTTTGTTATAAAATGAAATGAAGATTTGAATTAGTTCTCTAGTATTTAAAAAATGTTTTCTTCACTTAGACTGTTTAGAGTTAAATGTGAGGTGTTGAAATCACTAGAGGGCAGCACATTTCATCTACAAATTAAACGCCTGTGACTCATAAATGCCATTCTATACTGCTCCTAGCACTGGAAGTTAAATTTAGGTCACTCTTTTACTAGCATGTTTTGTATACACCTGCTACTGTAACTCAGAGTGAGACAGAGTATGGAGGTTATGCACAGAGATTTGAAATATTATTAGTGTAAATGTCCATTAATGTACAACTTCTAGCTAACAGCTTCTAGAAGTGTTATGCTTATTCATAGTTTCTGATTTTTAGAGAGTTGTTAAATTGCAGTTATTGATTTATAATTTTGTTGTTATAATTTTTGAAGTCTCAACCAAAACACATGGGTTCAAATCCTGGCTCTACCACTCTTACTAGCTTTGAAACCTAAAAGCAAGCCTTGACCTTTTTTAGCCTTAGCTTCATCTATAATATGCAGGACTATATTAGGATCAAATTTATAGAATTATGAAGATTATATGAAATAATGTGTATTGTATTTTAGTATTGGCACATGGTAAACACTTGTACTATTTATATTGTAGTTGTAGTATAGCATTTATGTGAGGCCTGTTCTGAGATTATTTTAAAATTGCATGGACATAGGTAGATGGATGTCACGTGTTGATTACTTTTTTTTGCAGTATTCAGTCATATTCTTCAGACAACATTCGCCTTTGGGGGGAAGTTATTGATTTTTCTTATAGTAGTAACATAAATTTGCATTTCCTGAAACAGTAGTTAAGCCATGTTTAAAGTTATTTAAGAAAGTAAAAAAGACTCTTTATAAATCCGCTTTTTCTCTGTGTTAGAAAACTCATCTGAAGAACAGATACTTTGCAAAAGTATTTAGTCTAGATATAACTAAGATCATTGGCTTTCCTTGACCCCTGATCTTGCCATATGCATAGGAAGAGAACAAAAAAATGACTACTCCTTCTTGCTCTCACATCCAGTTATTTTAGCAAATTCTGTTGATTCTGCTTCCATAATATAGCTCTCATTCATTCTCTTTCCTCTGCAACCCATTATGTTTTGCTTGGATTTAATATTCTCCTAATTGGATTCCTGCCTCCAGTTTCACTCCCCTCTGGTACATCTATATCTTGTTTTGGAGTTATTTCTTAGTACAGAGCTCTCATCTTGTCACTTGCAGGTTCTCAGACTACTTTTTGACCTATTTGTTTTACTTTTTCCCATATATTCCAGCCAAACTGAATAACATCTCTTCCAGAACTGAAATTCTTCTCTAAAATTTTAGTTGTATAATCAACTCCAGGTTTTTAGTATATTTTCTTGGTTTTTCTTTTTGCATTCTTTTGCTGGTGCTGTTCCTTTGTATGATTCAGTGGGCTCTGAACCATTTTTCTTTCTGCCCCTAGAGCACAGTTCTCTTCAAAGTTACTTCCTCTGTGCATTCCTGTTTGCTTTTCAAACCGGAAGAAACTTCTCATACCTTTCTCTGTTCTGTAATAATGACATTTTTTGGTCTTATGGGTATTATTTAAAGGTTCATCGGTCCCTCTGGGTTCTGATTAAATTGAGGACACAAAAAGAACCAGATGTTGATTATAAAATGGTAATAACTTTATTTTGAACTTTTTTCGCTAGTGGCTCAGTTGGACAATGTGTTAAGGCTTCCTGCATCTTCCTTCCTTACTCTCAAAAAAATTCTTTGGAGAAGATCCGAGAATGCAGAGCAAATTCTTAGCACACTTACCCAGCTAGCTGCATAAGGATTCTCTGCCTGCTTTACGATCCCTGCCAACACTAGTCTAGCTCAGGAGAGAGGGATCCAGCACAAAAGTGATAGGTTTGCAGACCTAGACCTTTCTCTGGAAGATGAGAGAGAGAGGGAGGGAGGGAGGAGGGAGGGAATGCTAGTGCACACCAAGAGCCATGTAGTGAACAATGACTGTATCTCATTTTTTTGATATTTTGGTTAATGGCACTCAGGTTCTCTGTATCAGCTAAACTCTTCCCATAGGGGAGGAGCAAATGAAAAGGTGAAGGGTGCAACTTCAAGTGTTAAACCAGAATAACTTCTTCATGGAGGATGGAGTGGAAGTCCCATGTCAAATATGAAGTTGTGATATGTTTAATGGTTTCCTCAGCATTGGTTATTTTTTGATTGTACATTGTACATTGTAATTATTTATGTACAAATCCATACTCTTATATTAGACCTTAAACACCTTGTGGACAGATGGAATATTTAATTCTATTCTTTTCGATGCCTGATACTGTGGCTTCACTGTAGTATAGCTACTCAGTAGGTCTGTGGGTCTTAACAAGATGTTTATTAGAATCACCTTTGTTAGCTTTCCAACATGGATTCCTAGGCTTTGTTCCAGATCTACTGAATTGGAAGCTTAGGAGTTGGGATTGTGAAATACATTTGTATTTCATAGTTCAGGTGATACTCATGTGCTTTTCTTTTTAAGAGGTCTTCAAGTAATACATGAATTATAGACATAAGGATTGATAAACGGATAGATAAGATTGATGATACTAAGATTTTCTGCAATAAGCTTAAGTAAATTGATGTTATAATTTTAGTTTATTATTGAATATAGAACTTTATTTTTAGTTAAATGGAGACTTAAATAGAACTAATTTCTTTAAAGGATATGAGGAAAATGTCATATATAATCTATGTCTGTTTTCATTTCAGCCTTAAATATATAGTTAAAGCCCTGTTACCAGTAAGTCTATTTCTCTATATAAAAATTGCAAAAACTGCTGGTGTTTTTATTCCTTTTTCCCTCTCTATAGAAGATTCTTAAGCCTCTATAACTGTAAGGATTATTGTTATATATTTTTAAAGTCCCCATGCCTTTTTCTTCACTACAAAATGAAAGGCCAAGCATGAAAAATATAGAGAATATTAAAGTCTTTATTAAATACTAACATTTTGCCACACATGCTTCAGATTTTTAAAATAAATATATTATTGCATATTTAATTGAAGTAGCCTATGAACTTTTCCTAATTCTATTTCTTTTTTTCCAAAGTTACTTATTTTAGTGTTTATCATAAACATGTACTTTGTGTTTATCATAAACATATCATGTTCTAGTGAATACACTTGCATGTATCTCTTTGTGCACATCGATAGGCATACCTCAAGGACAGTTTTTAAAATTGTGGGTATAGCCTATTGTCATGAAATCAGTTTTATGGATTGCAGCCAACATTAAAAAATATATATATACACATACACATGAGAGTGCATTATATATATATCTGTATATATAACAGATATATACCTGTGCAATACATGTACACACAGAAATACACATAACATATATTAGTTTTATGAAACTTGTTTCATTTGTATATCCATGTATTTTTGTCTATTGGGTTTTAAAATTCATTTCTTACTTTGAATTATGGACAAACAAGAATGACAGCCACTGCCGTAGATGTGGAATTGATGGATTATCAATTATGCTGGTCTTCAGCTTTATTAGATAGCATTAAATCATTCTGTAGTATTTATACCAATTTAAACTTCCACTAGCAGTGTTTGAAAGTTCCTTCTCATATCCTCATTTTGTTTAAGGTCTCTCTGGTTGTACTAAGATTTTTAATTTTAATATTACCACATTTATCAATCTTTCCTTTATGGTTTGCACTTTTTGTGCATTGTATAGAAGGTATAAAGAGAATTCTTATGTATTTTCTTTGGAAAGTTTTGCTTTTCATATTTAGGTTTTTAATCTGCCAGGAGCTGGTTTTATAAATGTTTATTATTATTATTATTATTATTTTAGCAGTTGGATAACAAGATGCCTTATTACCTTTCATTGAATAATATATTCTTTTTTCAAGATTTGAAATGCCCCCTGACATATGTCAAGTTGTCTTATATATATGTCTTTTCTGGACTCTCCATTTTGTTATGTCAGTCTATTTGTTTCTTCATTGGATTCACAGTGTCTTAATTACTGTAACTTTATATAAATTTATAATGAGTCTTGACATCTGGCAGGGTGAGTCTATTCACTGTGTTCTTTTTTAAGAAAAGCCTCGCTTCTTCTTAGCCCTTATTTTTCCATGCAAAGTTTAGGACAGCTTGCCAAGTTTCATGAGAACCCCTCTTGGGACTTTGATTATTACATTGCATTTGTAGGTCAGCTTGTGGGAGAATTTAATATTAATTTTTCCATCTATGAACATGGTATGGTTCTTCATTTCCTTAAGTCTTTCATGTCTTTCATAATTTTAATAGTTTCTTTATAGAGATCTTACATATTTTTATTCCTAGGTCTCTTATAGTTTTGTTGTCATGGTGTCTTTTTAAAGTTTACATTTCTAATTTTTTTTGTTTCTGGAATCTAAAATGTTGATATTCACTTTTGAATATTATCAACAACTTTTCTGAACTCTTGCTGGTTCTACCACCAGTAATTTATCATAGGTTCTTTCAGAATTTTTATCTAGGCCACGCATCTGTGGGTGATAACACGTTTTTTTAAATTTCTTTCCCAACCCTTTTACTCTTCCCCTGCTCCTCCATCTTACAACTATGGATAGATTTTTACAGTCGTTTTGCCTCTGAAGACAGCTATGTAGAAAGGAAGACCATGAATTAGCTGACCCTCCACACAGAATCAAAGGCTGTGCTTCCTATTGCTGTAGCCTCCCAGTAAGGTACAAGAGTGTTAGGGCAGGGACTCATGAAGACTGCTAAGGCAAATTATAGCTTAAAAATCAACTTGTGACTGTTGATTTAACTGTTTACTGTGTGCCTTACATGTGATGAAATTCAGACAGAATAAGAGCTAAAACCCCATCTGTAGGTTACTTTTGGTCTGATTGGCCAATTAAGACTTAACTCTTATGAAGCCGTTAGAAAGCAGTATAGGTTGATATGTACCTCAGTACTGAGCCATTTTGGAGCCTAAGCAGATCTTTCTTAACTTTTCCTTCTCACCTCTATTCTTTCCCATACTTCCGAACTGAAGTGCCCTCAGCCTGTTTAAAAGCGTAAGAACTTAAATGTAAACAGATCTGGTTTGGGACATGTGGTTAATTTTGGTTATCTGCTGCTGTTTTTTGCTGAAATATCTGAATATCTATGACTTCTTATAATTCATATGAAGACCCATATATCATAAGTATTAGGTAAGAAGATATGTACAATACTGTTTTCTGTATGATTATTTTTCCTTTTAAGTAGATAATTTTGTAACTTTGAAAAGGGACTGTAAATGGTTGGTAGTTTCACAAATGTTTGTTTTAGCATTTTGATTCAAAATACACGTTTATGGTATATATGTATTTTTGTACATATCAAATATTACACTATAAAAGTATATTTAGCTTTCATATTAAACAGAAATTTGTGTTATTATCTGAATTATTTTGATAAAAATTAGGCTTTGGTCATAAACAGTAGTGAGATATTGGTAGAATTTCAGATTAAAACCTAACATCAAGGAATGATTTCTACTTTAGAAGACTTCTGTTCTCATTATATCATGCAAAGTATGCATCATTACAGAGTTTTGTAGTTTATTTCAGTATCAGTACATTCAGAAATTAAGATTATTAGTTACTCATTTTGGTTAGGCTATTAGGGCAGAACCAAATTTCTGAATTTAATACCAATGTAAAAATAAACTTGATTAACAACAAATGAAGCTTGCTCACAGTTTCTTGGGGACATTATTTTATTGATACAGTTTATACAAATAAAATTCAGGCTTACTAATCTATACTTTTATTAGATTTCTTCTAAAATTAATTGGGATTCATAGTTTGTATGCTTACATTTTTTATAAAGAGTAATATGTAATTGTAACAGCAATATTAGCAGGCAACTCTGAAGTCATAACTTTGATAAATGTTACTTTTTTGGCTGAAGCAAAGGACTTTGAGATTCTTTTACACTGATGTGTAGGAACAAATTTAGCCCTTAAAAACAAACCAGGAATTTTCGTAGCTTAACAGCATTGCCTTGCATATTTCAGATACGTGTGTAGGCCTCTTTATAATTTTTTTTTTACAGAGTGAACTCATAGAATCTTAGGTGTCGAGTATTTATTTAGCAAACAGTTGATTGTCTAGTATATGACAAACGTGGCATAAGGCACTGGAGAAACAAGAATGAAGATTTCATCCTTGCTTTTAGGCACCACAGAGTAGTTTTGGAGATAGGCCTTAAAAAAATTATATAACACAGTGGAATAAGTGCTATAGTAATGTGTTCTGTAAGTACTATGGAAACATCGAAGAAAAGCATATGATTATTTGTGGGAGGATTGAAGGAATGCTTCACAGGCGTGACACTTCATAGGTATGAAGAAAGATGGTCCACCTGTTAGATGATTTAGAAAAGGGGATTTCTAAAAGGAGAAGGAACCACATGGATCAAGATGTGTAAATAAAGCCTACTTAGGGAACTATAAGTTGTTTGATATGTCTTAGGACATATTAAATATATGTGGAAGAGTGGTGGGAAAGGAATCTAGAAAGATAGTCAGGAGATATATCATGAAGGTCTTTGTTTTGTACCTTTAGGCCAAAGGGAGCCACTGAGAATTATAACAAGTCATAATCAAATTTATGTGTTTGCACAAGATTGTGGAAGGCTTGAGTGGTACAGTTTAAATATTTTATCCATCTTTCTGTTCTTTTTTTAACAGAGGATTTCCTTGAGATAATGAGACATCCTCTAAGGGAAAATTGAGATTTTTCCAGCCTAGTACTGATTTCACAAATTCTCTGGCAGAAAATAGGAAAAGCTATAAAGTGGGACCTATTGACCACTAGAGAGATGTTATTCTTTTTTTTTTGGTAAGCAGCCAGGTAGAGCTTTTAGCCATATTGAAAGAGCTTGGCAGCAACAGGAAATACCTCAACCTATCATCTTGAGTCAAATGTCAGACAGCCCAGAGTTGACACTCTAAGAGCTTGTCCTTTCCCTTTTGTACACAATCACTGTGGTTGAAGGATAAACTCCCTGAGGGTTTATTTTTAGGGAGTGACATGAATTACAGGCTTAACATGTATACTCAAACTTCTAAATATACAGAGCGCAAATTGCAGAACATATGAGAAATTTGGCCTAGTAATTTCCTCCCACGCATTAAAGCTTATAATCTTAATTTCAAAGTATTTAACAGTACTACAAAACGAAGCCTAACTGGTGTTACATATGTAAGTCAAAATAGATTCAGAGGTGAAAGCAGTATAATGAAATTGCCAGGGTGCCAGAAACAAGGGAAAATCCTACTACTTGATGTTGCCTCTTTTGTATTCAGGTGGTTTGGATTTCTAAGTCTAGGACCTTCACCTACCTACGTAAGACCTTTGCATGATGTAGAAAAAGCCCCATGTAGTCCCTTGGGAAGGGCACTTTTGTGATAAGAAAAAGATTCACTTTCCTCCAGGAAGATGCCGGCTCAGGATTTGGCCTGGATTTCTGCTCCACTTGTCCTATTGGCCAGGGGCCTTTGCGTAGTATGAAGTGACCAGCTGTTCCTAGTGGCCCTGTTAAAGTCTCTTATAACTGCAGACTTAACCTTGATTGCTTTGTGCTCCACTTTGGGTATTTAGTCACTTCTTTCTTCTCCTAAAAAAAGAAAATGCTGTTACTCTTTTCTCTTTCTCTCTTACTCATTTTGCACAGTTATGAATCATAGTTATCATGCTGGCCAGTCATGGCACATAACAAGTTGTGATGAATAGGGAAAGCCAGAGACAATTGTTATGGAAATCTCCTTTTGGGTAGTGCTATAATGGCAGGCTGTTTTTGTACATGTGTTATTTCACTTGAGCAAATTGTGTAAGTCATAACACATCAAGAAATGATCAACTCTTCTTTTGTTTCAGTGGATTTTACTGTTATGCTTTTCAGTATTAAGGTACATTGAGAAGAAAAGTCAAAATATATCTTAGCTCTTTTATTTTCTGAAATTATGTTGCTTTTGATTTTTGTGTTTAATTTTTTTTCTCACTCTCAAACTATACTATAGCATTTTAAAACAACTCAGAATAAAAATTATCCACAGTATGCATGGGGCAGATAGTCACACAAGATACACAAAGAGCAGCAATAGTTTTCTAGATTTCTTAATTATTTTAACATAGCAGACTCATTTGGAAAATAGCTTATCTGGTTGGCAACAGGAACTTTTCCATTTTTAATAAAACCATAGAAAAGACAAGGTTCCAAATCATATTTAAATTGCTAAAAATCATCTGGAGAATTGCTGCTGACATAGATGTCAGATGACATTGAGACATTTGGCAGGCTTCTTCTTCTTGTTAGTGTTACAAAACCCAGAGTGGACAGCCTAGATTTTAAAAGAAGGGTGGCATCTTTGGAATCTCCACTAGAATTTGCTGAGGTTAAAATAGACCCGATGCCTTCTAAGCGACAGAAAATAGACTGTGCCTCAGAATGGTAAAAGTGAGGCATGAAGAAAACCCACTTGCATTGCTTTAAAGAGATAGGTCTAGGTCTGAATTTCCAGTTCCAGGGCTGAAGTGTCTTCTAGTTTTTTCTTTTTTAACTTTAAAGCAAATTCTACTTTGGAAAAAAACTTAAGTAATATGTGAATTAGGAGATTGTGAAAGGAGGAGGAAGGCTTGAATCCAGTTAGATTTTTGGACTAAAATATATGACTGTTTAGTTAAAACTAAGCATACTTTCATTGTTCTTCCAAAGAAAAACATAGTTTATGTCTATGCATGAAAGTTTTAAAAGTTCTAGATGGTTGAGACAGTTAAAAAAATGTTTTTAAAAATTTTTAGATTTATTATTTTAAAAAGTTAGAAATGAAAAGAGCTACCCTGAGTAGTGCCAGTGTGTGGTAACTTATGGTACATGTTTGATATTTAATCACCCAGTTATATGGAAAGCTTTCTTTTAGGCAATTGAATGTTAATGATGAGTCATTAAGGGGATTAAACTGCATATTTCAGGTTTAGAAGATGGTATCATAAGTTAATTATTTAGGGCTGGGTATTAGAAACATAAGAATTTTAACAGGACTCTGAAAACAGGTTAAAGTCATATAACAGACAAAATGACCCAGAAGAAATACATGAGAGTCTTTTAGGAATTTTCATATCCTGGGGATAGTCATTTTATAATAGCAAGTTTTATTTCGTTTATGCGAACAAATATTTGAGTGTTTACAATGTGTTCCATGCTCCATTGAGAACTGTAGGAACCATCAGGAAAAAAAGAAAAAGAAAAAAGGAAAGAAAATACATTCACTTAAGTTGTGTCAGTCCAGTTGGACAGATAGGCTATATAATACAAGCATTAGTTAAATAAAATTTAGATGGTTTATTAAATGGTACATACTTACCTTTTGCATCATAATATGACTAGCTAACATGTATCGAATGCTTATTTTACATATTATTAACTTGTTTAATCCTCACACAACTATGAGGTAGATTTTTCCCCCATTTTACAAATGAGAACCCTGAGGGACTGAGAAGATAGGAAACTTACCCAAGGCTACACAGCTAATAAGTAGCAGAGTCAGAATTTGAATCTAGGCTGTATAGCTCCTGACCCACGATTTTAACACTTTTGCTGTATTGCCTTACATAAAAGCAAATTTAGCTAATTTTTGGAGGATGCTTGCAAGGGATGGTACTTGAGCTGCATATTATAAAGCAGTATGTGTTCCTGGGTAGCATGGGGCAAGAGAGAAGAAGAGAGATTTGTATGTTAGAGAAGTTGCCGGAGGAACCAAAAGTTTGATTAAAGAATGCATATGGCAATAATAATACTAACAAAAAATTATTTAGCACTTACTATATAGCAAGTACCGTGCCTCCACAAATCTCTCATTTAATCTTTATGACAACTGTATAAAATCAATATTGTTATCCTCAGTTTACCCCAATAAATAAATAGCAAAGCTGGGATCAGGATCCAAACATTTGCTGGCTTACACCAAAGCACAACCTTTTACCTATTGCATTACTCTATGGTAAGTGGGAGTATATTAAATGTACTCAGCTATAGCTGAGGGGTCTTTTAGTAATTAATAGAAAACAAGATTAGATAGGGTGGATATAGAGATTATGGGAAGCTTTGAAAACCAGACAAGGAGCCATTGAAGATTTTGATTATGAAATAGCCTTTTTGTTCTAGTTACAACAAAGCATTCTTATATATGTTTAGACTATTCCAATTACTTATATTGAGTGAGATAGTCTATGAAAGCATTTAGCAGATTGCCTTGGGCACACAGTAGTCACTTAAAAAGTATGATTTGAATCTGAATCCTCCGAAAAACTTGTAAGCTCTTTGCAATGTAGATAAGATATGAGAAAGGAATGCTCTAACAGTGCTATCCAATAGAAATACAATGTGAGCCACAAATGTAACATTAAATTATCTAGTAGCCACATGAAAAAGTAAAATGAAAAGAAAAAATAAAAAGGAAAAAGGAAAATGAAAGAGTAATTTTAATAATATATTTTCTTAAACCTAGTATCTATTAATAAGATATTTTATATCTTTTGTTACAAAGTTTTCAAAACCCGTTGTGTATTTTACACTTACAGCACATCTCAATTCTGACTAGCTGCATTTCATGTGCTCGATAGACACATGTAGCTAGCTAGCAGCTACCTTGTTGGACACCACAGCTCCATAGTTTCATAGCATGGAATCTGGTGTCAGATGACCTGGGTTTGAATCCTGCCATTTCATTTCTTAACTGTGTGAGTATGGCCAGTTACTTAACCTTTCTGTACTTTAGTTTCATGACATGTAAAATGAAAAAAATATATAATACTTACATCAAAGGAATTGTGAGATAATATATGTAAAGCATATAACTTGGTTTCTGGCAAGTAATAAGTACAAAATAAATTTTTATTAATTTTATCATACTTTTATTATTGTCATTAAATAGTAATCATCTCGTATTTTCCATGTCTTCTTTCTACAGATAGATGAGTATCCTCACTTAAATATTCCCACTTAAAATTCTAAGCCAATCACTAAATAGCAAAGAAAGATTGATGAGCTAGGAAGAAAAGGGCTGTGAGTGGTATATGTGTAGCATTAGACTCTACTGCTACTACTGGTATTCCCCTATAGGGTGCAGGTAAATTATTTTCAGTTTGCTATTATACTTAAACTCATCAGATCTTTTGACTTTTTAACTTAGCATCATTATATATGCTTCCTCTACCAAGGAATAAAATTCATGTCCAATAATAATATGCAGCTTTACTGCCAACATTGAAATACAGAAAGTATTTCATTGTCTTTCTGCTTTCAGTCATTTGGGGCCAAAATATATAGATTTACTTCTTTGTTTTCTTTCTTTCTAAACCTTTAGAAGAAAGTGCACAAAACAAAAAAAAAAGTATAGTGATTTATCATACCCTCTTGTGTAACTGTCAAGTAACCAAAAAATAAAACATTGCCAAGTTCCGAAAAGGTCCCTTTCTACTCCCTCACAATCAACACCCCTTCCACTCAACCCCCAGATTAAACACTATTCTGTTGTTTGTGCTGATTTCTTCCCAGCTTTTCTTTATAGTTTTACCAACTAGGTGTGTAGTCTCGATCAATATAGTTTAGTTTTGTCTGTTTTTAAATTTTAATGTAAATGAAACCATGTATAAAACTCTTCACTCAGCACACTGTGAGATTCATCCATATTCTTGCATGTAGCAGCAATTCATTCACTTTTATTGTTGCATGGTATTTCATTGTATAAATGTACCAGTTTGTGTATTCTGTGGTAGATGGACAATGGTTTTTTCTAGTTGAGAGCTGTTATAAACAGTACTGTTATGAACATTCTTATGCACATAAGCATGCATTTCTGTAAAACAACCAACGGATAGAATTGCTAGGTCATAGAGAATACAGTCTTGAACTTTAATATATAATGCCTAACTTTCCACAATGGTTCTACCAAATGATATTTCCACCAGTGGTGTGTGAGTTTCCATTGCTGTATATCCTTAACAAAAAAATGGTCATTTTTTTACAACTTAATCGGATAGGTGTGTAATGATATCTCATTGTGATTTTAGCATTTTTTCTGCTAAGAAAAATTTGGTAAGAAAATATTCCTGCAAATATTGACTAAGATGAACCCTTTGATTTTCATTTTTCCATGCTGTCCTTGTCTTTCAGTATCACAATCAAGAGCTGATACTTTTTAGAAAAAGTATTTTAAATGTTAATTGGATGCATGAAAGCAGTTAGTTTGAGATATTGCCCAATATTCTTTCTTTATACTTTTTATTGGCTTATCTGAAAAACAGATGTATTATTTCTCTATATAATTATTAAGCTGCCATGCCAGGACTCATAACAGTTACTGAAGTGAAAGGTATGGTCTGTGGTTTACTAAGTTAGATTTAATGAATAAATCTTTCCAGTTCCTCTAAGCCATTTTTCTTTGTTAGACTTTTTTTTTTTTTAAATAAAGTACAATCATTGTAACTGATCTGGATGACATTGAGTGGTTGGTTTCTGCTGAGTGAAGTAAAACAGACTTTTAACAGCTTGTGGGTAATGTCTGAAAGGTAAAGTGACATGAGATAAATGTCTGTGTTCCACTCTGAAAATAGCAAAAGGCATATGGAACCAAGATTTAACTTAATTGAATTGTAATTTAATCCTGCTTTAAAAGTGCTTTGGCAAAATTAAAATTGTACTATGATTTCATTTTGCACAATTACTACTAAAGGTGGAAACTACTTAAGAAGATAGATGATTGAAATGCCCATTCAGTTTTATAATTAATCTCAAAGTTTGTGTGTGCATTTTAAAAAATCATATATACCCTGAAAAGAGAATAATGGAAATTTTTCTGGATAATTTAGTTTCCAAAAATACCAGTTTTATAACTATTTATAAATGTGAAACGATTACGTTGTTTCATTCTCATGTGTGATGAAAAAATTTAAATTTCTAAAAGAACATGCATTTTTGAAAAAAATAGAATGATTTAACCTCAGCTTTTGTTCTATTAATAGTCATTGGGTAGTAAAAGAATTTTAAGCTTGACAAGTTAGGTACTTTAAAAGGATTGATGTAAACTACATTTAAAAACAATTATAATTTTAACTTGGAAGATAAGTGGTTAAAATGTTAAATATGGTCCCACCAAATATAAAGTAGTAAAAAAAATATACTATATGTATGATTATTTTTGGTACTTAATAGGAATGAACCTTGTACCAGTTAATGGCTTATTTGCTTTCCTGGTTGGCTTTGAGCTTGGAATATAAATTAGTTACAAAACTTTTGAGTTTAAACTAAATTAGTGATTTGTATTTTTAAAAACTTTATAGTTCTGTATAGAATCACAAAATGTACTTGGAGGTTTTCAGCAGGACTTGAAATTTCTGGTAAAGGTAACGAACTTTATTTTAGGAAAAATGATGGAATAGAAATTTGGATGGATGAAAGCCAAAGAGATTTCTGGTGTCTGTTTAAAGAAGAGAAAGTATCTGACAAATTTATCTGATTGAGAATCAAAATAAGAAAAATCTGAATATATTTTGTTTCTCTCTTGTATATACTTGTGATAAATTTTGAAGCCTGTCAGTTGTTTGGTACAATGTATTCACATCTGTAAGCAAGTACAGTATTTATTCGAGAATTTAATATTAACAGATTGATGATGATAGAATGTGAAGATATTAACACCCACATTCAGAATGTTGTGTATTGCTAATAAAATTCTTCCACTACCTGATGACTATTAATGGAAAAAAAGCTGAGGTTAAATCATTCTGTTTTCAAAAATACATGTTCTTTTAGAAATTTAAATTTTTTCATCAAATAAGAACAAAACAACATAATTGTTTTAGGATTATAAATAGCTATAAAACTGGTATTTTTGATTAGCTTATCATAAGTAATAAACCAGACAGCACTTTATGTTAATAATTCATTTCATTCTTCCAGTTCTCTAAATTTGAGCAAGGCCACTTGCAACCAAATTGCTCTGTTTCAAACTGTCTTTGCTATATGCTGATTTTACTATATATGGGAGATAAATCTAACTCCAGTTATTATATACCAATTTATGTTATTATATATTCAAAAGGTTTTTATATCTGAAATTAAGTTTAATCCTGTTTTAAAGCAAAAATATCTACTTTATAGCACTTTCTCCTCTGCTTAGCAGTGTTTCAGTGTTTCAGAGTCAGTTAAACAATGAATATACTTTGAGAGTCTTGTTCAATTACATCCCATTGATTTGTATTGTTTTCCTTTTAGATCCCAGTATCAGTAAAGACCGAAGTTAAAAAAAAGAAAAAGAAAAACCAGCTATAGATTATGAAGTATGGCAGTAGCAAGGAATATCCATTTCTAAACTTTTCATCTTCTATTTTTAAGATAAAGATACTGATAGCACTGTGAAGGGGAGTGCGGATGACATTGGCCTGCGAGACACCTTGAGCACTGCGTCAACCGATTCCTTTGCTTCAGCAGCAGAGGTAGGGCATGTATGTTCCTAATGAGGATTCCTCATTCTTTTTCATCTGGACAGTGGTTTTGCCATTGTGCTGTAATTCAGTTCAGTAGCCATTTATTTAGCATCTACCGTGTGATAGATATAAAGATGAATTTAACATGAACGTAAGTTCTCACAGGAGCTCATAGTCTCTTTAAAAAGGTGAACATGTAAACACATACTTTGGATGGACACTTTCATATGCTGTGGATTATGGGTGAGGCATATGAGTATCTTAATGTAAAGCAGTTAACCTTATATCAAGAGTCTTAAAATTGTTTAGTTCCTTAGCTCAGAAATCATACTTCTAGATATTTTTTCCAAGAAAGTGCTCAGAATCAAAGATTTATATACAGAAATATTCACTGTTGCATTTTTAAAATAATGAAAAACTGGAAACAGTCTAATGCCAAATTATGATACTTCCATAATTTGAAATATTATAGTGTTGTAACATATTTCTAATCATATTAATGACATGGGAACATATGTTAAGTGTAAAGAGAAGTAGTATATAAAGCTTTATATAGAGCATATGACTGAGATTTTGTAATAGGAAAAAAAGAACCTATGTGGCATATAATTATTTAGACAGAAAAAAGGCTAGATATAAATACACTAATGTGTAATAAACAGTAGTGATCACAGAATTATAAGTTTATGGGTAATTTGTTTTCTACTGAGATTTAAATGTTGTATCAATAGGGAATACTTGCAAAGTAGTCATCTTTTTGTAATTTTTTCTACTTAAAATAGGCTTAAAAATAATGTGGCCAATTTTATGTTAGAATAATTTAATTTTTATGGTAGATTTTGGATATGAATGCTGTTTTTTTAAAAATATAAATAGTATCACACATCTGTAATTGATGCATGAACTCATGCTTCAGTGTGGAAAGTTTTTGGTATTCCAATACCCTGTACCCTAAGCCCGATTCTGCCTTTATTAAAGCTGTACTGACCATACTCTTTCATTCTCTAGAGAGTCTCTGTATATTTTAGCTATTCCTTATAGTGTCTTCTCCTGAATTGTTTACATTTTTCCTTATAATTTTATACTTGTAAGTTTATAGTAGATTTAATATATCTACTTAGTTTTTTTTGAAAAGCTATTTTCTCTTTTATAATTTGATATAGATAGGTTTATCCTTCTGGTTTTTTAAAATATTTTTTCCAGATTTATTGAGATATAATGACTATATAACATTGTATAAGTTTAAGCTGTACAATGTGATGATTTGATACACATATATTGTGAAATAATTGCCACAATAAAGCTAATTAACATCTCCATCACCTCACATTTACCTTTTTTTTTGTGGTGGTGGTGAGAACATTTAAGATCTACTCTCTTAGGAACTTTCAAGTATATAATACAGTCTTATGCACTATATTCACTGTGGTAAACGTAGATCCCCAGAATTTACTCATCTTCTCACCAGAAGTTTGTACCTTTTGACCAGCATCCCTCCACTTCCCTCACTCCTCAGCCCCTGGCCACCACCATTCTTCTCTCTGTTTCTATGGGTTTAGCTTTTTAGATTCCTCAAGTAAGTGATGCCATACAGTATTTATCTTTCCCTGTCTGATTTATTTCACTTAATATAATGCCTTATGCTAAGTGAAATGTATATATACTACATCTTCTTTATCTGTTGATGGACCCTTGTTTTCATACCTTGGCTGTTGTGAAAAATGCTGCAGTGAACATAGGAGTGCAGATTTTCAAGATAGTGATTTCATTTCCTTTAGATTTATGCAGAAGTGGGATTGCTGGATGGTAGTTCTATTTTTACTTTTTTTGAGAAACTTCTGTATTGTTTTCCATAGTAGCTGTACCAATTTACATGTACCAGGGTTCTCTTTTCTTTACCTCCTGTCAGCACTTATTTCTTATCTTTTTGGTAATAGCCATTCTAACAGATGTGAGGCAATATCTCATTGTGGTTTTGATTTGTATTCTTCTAATGATTTGTGATGTTGAGCAATTTTTCATGTACCTGTTGTCCATTTGTATCTTCCCTGGAAAAATGTCTATTAAGGTCCTCTGTCCATTTTTTAATTGGATGTTTGGGTGAAGGTTGCTATTGAGTTGTTTGAGTTTCTCATATATTTTTTGATATTAACCCCTTATCAGGTAGATGGTTTGCAGATATTGTCTCCCATTCCATAAGTTTCCTTCTCATTTTATTGTGTCTTTTGCTGTGCAGAAGCTTTTTAGTTTGGTGTAGTCCAATGTGTTTATTTTTGCTTTTGTTCCTTGTGCTTTTGGTGTCATACCCCAAAAAATCATGTCAAAGACTTTTTTTTTTGCCAGTGTCAAGGAGCTTTTTCCCTGTTTCCTTTTAAGACTTTTTTGGTGTCAGGTCTTATGTCTAAGTCTTTAATCCATTTTGAGTTAATATTTGTGAATGATGTAAGATAGGGATCCAGTTTCATTCTTCTAAATACGGTTCTGCAATTTTCTCACCTTATTGAAGAGGCTATTGAGTATTCTTGGTTCCCTTGTCAAATATTGATTGACCTTATATGCAAGAGTTTATTTCTGGGCTCTTGATTCTATTCCATTGGTCTATGTGTCTATTTTTATGCCAGTACTATACTGTGTGATTACGATAGCTTTGTAATATAGTTTGAAATCAGGATGTGTGATGCCTCCAGTTTTGTTTTTTCTCAGGATTGCTTTGCCTATTTGGGGCCTTTTGTGGTTCCATACAAATTTTAGGATTATTTTTTCTAGTTCTGTGAAAAATGCAGTTGGAATTTTGATAGGGATTGCGATGAATTAATAGGTAGCTTTAGGTAATATGGACATTTTTATTTATTTATTTATTTGTTTTTCTTTTTCTTTCTTTTCTTTTCTTTCTTTCTTTCTTTTCTTTTCTTTTCTTTCTTTCTTTTTCTTTTCTTTTCTTTTCTTTTCTTTTCTTTTCTTTTCTTTTCTTTTCTTTTCTTTTCTTTTCTTTTCTTTTCTTTTTTCTTTTCTTTCTTTTCTTTCTTTCTGCAACCCTTGGTTGACCTCACAGATTGCAAGGACCTTGTCAGCTTATAATCCCTTATCTTTTTATTTTTTACGCCTACAGCATCTGGTCTTCCTAGGTTGTCTCCCATTCAAGTAATAACCAGGCCCGGCCTTGCTTAGCTTCCGAGATCAAACAGGATCGGGCTTGTTCAGGGTAGCATGGCCGTAGACAGTATGGGCATTTTAACAATATTAATTCTTCCATTCCATGGACACACACTATCTTTCCATTTATTTGTGTCTTCAGTTTCTTCATCAAAGTCTTATAATTTTCAGTGTACAGATTTTTCACCTCCATAGTTGAATTTATTCCTAAGTATTGTATTCATTTTAATGTTATTATAAGTGGGATTGTTTTCTTAATTTCTCTGTCTGATAGTTTGTTCTTAGTGATTTTGTATCCTGCAATTTTACTGAATTTATTTATTCTAATAGTTTTTTGGTGGAATCTTTAGGATCTTCTGTATATAAGATCCTATGTTGCAGAGACAGTTTTACTTCTTTATTTCCAGTTTGTATGCCTTTTTTTCTTTTTCTTGCCTAGTTCCTCTGGATAGGACTTCCAGTCCTATGCTGAATAGGAATGGTGAGAGTGGGAACCCTTGTCTTGTTCCTGTTCTTAGAGGAAAAGCTTTCAACCTTCCACCATTGAGTATGATGTTAGCTGTGGGCTTGTCATATATGGCTTTTGTTGTGTTGAGGTACATTCCTCTGTACCCAATTTGTTGACAATTTTTATCATAAAAGGATGTTCTGTTTTGTCAGATGCTTTTTATCTTTCTGATTTGTAGATGCTTATGCCCTAGATGGTTTGAAAGGAGAATAATTGCTAATCATGTTGCATTATTTCCACTGTGAAGAACAATATACCAAATTGCTCTGAAGTTTCTTTATCATGTACAGCTTTAAAAAATATTTTGCCAAGTGTTCATTGTACTCAACTTTAAATTTGTTGCAAGTTACAAAAGTTTAATACATTTTTTTAAAATCCTTATGGACAACAAAATGTATGAATGCCACAAGAAGGGCTCAATATCTGAGAAACATCCTAGGAATGCTTCTAGGGTATAAATATATGATCTCAGAATGTGAATGTTCCAAGATAAATTCTTTTCTAAGAAATATTTGCTAAATTATTTTTAATTGCATTTAATATATTCCAAGCACTTAAGTTAGGGAAAACTTTTATTGAAGAAAGTTGTTAAGAGAGTAAGGTCAGAACTGCTTGGGAAGTTAAACAATTTGTGGTCATTTGAAAGCTTTATTCAGAATTACCAGAAAGATTTCTTGCCTATTTAAAATAAAGCAAGTCCTGGCACAGGTTTTTGCCTAAGCTAGGTCAGTCATTTGCGAAAGTGATTAACAAGATTTTCCTATATAAGCTTTGCCAGACATTGGTCTGGAACCAAAGCCTTTTTTCTCTGAAAAGGCTTTTTTAAAAAAATAAAATTAATAATAATAATAATAGCTTTATTTAGATATTTTACGTACTATAAAATTCACTCCTTTAAAGTGTACAATTCAGTGGTTTTCAGTATATTCACAGAGTTGTGCAACCAATACCACTTTCTAAATCCACAACTTTCTTATCACTCCAAAAAGAAACCCCTGACTACTAGCAATCACTCTCTTTTCTCACCTAACCCCCTCCCCCAGCCCTTGGCAACTACTATTCTACCTTTTGTCTCTATGGATTCGCCTATTCTGGACAGTTCATACAAATAGAATCACACAATATATGCTCTTTTGTGTTTGATGTCTTTTTACTTGGCATAATGTTTTTAAATTCTGAAAAGTCTTTCTAATGTGAGGATAGCACTGCATTAGAACTCTACTAACTCCCATCTGTTTAAGAAATTGTCATTTAATAGAGAGAAACTAATATTGCAGAGGTAGCAATTTTTAGGTGTAGATTCTGTTTTTCTTAGAATTATCACTGCAAGGTGTGTCTGTATGTTTAATATATAAATTGTAGGGTGCTCTTTAAAGAGAAAATTTTATTTTCTATAATTCAGATACCTCTACTTATAAATGGAAGCTTGGAAAGCTTTTGTTAATCTCACCTCTTTGTCTTGATAGCACTTGTTTATAGTAATCCAAAATAATACACTAATAATAATATACAAAGCAACAAAGACGAACATTTAGAATAATCATAATCTGAAAGGGAGGGCTATGTCTACCATTTAAAATTTCTATTTCTCAACAGTAAAATTCAGGAGCTGGCTTGGGGCTGGTGCTGAAGGTGAGGGGCCTTCCCTGAGCCTCATGGGCGTGTGTCCTTGAGAGTGGGACTCTGCCCCCTAGTGTGGAGATTGTCAGGCAGAGGGGTTTGCATTAATCTAGTTTAGAGCATTACAAATCCTGCGGGCTCTACACTTGTGGTTTAATGGAGGCTTAAGCGTTTTAGACGTTATCTTCTTAAAATTCAAGGTTTATGGGGTGGTAGTTTCTGGAGGTCTTAGGCCTTACAGTTAGTTCCGTGAGAACTGAGTCCTAAAGAGTAATCCAAGGAGTTTGTTGTTTTGGTATTTAATTCTGAAGCCATGTATATTATTAGATAAGGCATGACTCTTAAACTGAGCATACTACCAAGAAGAGCCCACCGTCTTTCAAAATAAGAAGAGGGTGCTGCTTGGAGAAACTAGCAAGGATAAGCTCCCACCATACTACAAGAGTGTTGGTCTGGGCTTCAGGACACCCAAGGATGCCACTGAGGGGACCTACAGTGACAAGAAATGCCCCTTTACGGGTAACATCTCCACCTGAGGGTGGATCCCATCATGTGCATTGACCAAGATGAAGGTGCAGACGGCCATTGTCATTCACTGAGACTACCTCCACTACATTCAAAAGTACAACCACTTGGAGAAGTACAATAAGAACATGTTCATGTGCCCGTCCTTCAGCTTCAGGGACATTTAGATCAGTGATTTCATCATGGTTGGTGAGTGCTGGCCTCTGAGCAAAACCATTTGCTTCCCGTGCTCAATGTCACCAAGACCTCCAGCACCAAGAAGCAATTCCAGAAGTTCTGAGACTGGATGACTGCCCGCTTCCCCAAACAAAATAAAAATGTTTTCCCATTCAAAAACAACAATGATGACAACAATAAATGTTTACTATCTCATTTCTGAGGGTCAAGAATTTGGAAGTGGCCTGAGTGGTTCTGGCTTGAGGTCTTTTGTTGTAGGTCTTTTGTGAAGTTGTAGTCAGGTATGTTGGCTGGGGCTACAGTCATCTGAAGGCTTGACTAGAGTTGGATAATCTGCTCCTTAGCTCACTTACATGAATGGCACATTGGTGGTACCTATTGGCAGAAAACCTAACTTGCTCGCCAGATGGACTTTTCTATAGGACTGCTTGAGTATCTTCTCAGTGTGGCACCTGGCTTCCTCCAGAGGAAGTGATCCAAAAGAGAGTGAGATGAAAACAGTGACTGTTTATGATCTAACCATAGAAATCACCCTTCATCATGTCTACGATATCCTTTTGGTTACACAAGTTAGCCATATTCAGCATGGAAAGAGGTAATAACCAGGAAGAGAGAATCCTTGAGGGCCATTTTTGAGGGTTATTATTTCCTTTTTTATTTCTTTTCTATTAGTGAGATAGAGTATACAGTCAGCCTGCTTTCTTTAACTGTAAGTTCTATTTGTAATTTTAGATGATTGATTTGAAAGGAAAATATAAACATGTAAAAAATAGTCCATATTAATATGGAACTTGGCCTGTTTCATGACCCAACTTTTAATAGTTTTGGGACTTTGGACATTTTTTCATGGTTGTTCAGAGGATTTTAAAAATATTAAGGCTTTTTAAAATATTACTTCACATTCAGCCAAATCATTGCTTACCAAGGAAGATAAGACCCAGTCCCTCTTGCACCTCAGAAAAGGCAAGGGAGAAGTAATTTAGGATGTTTAACATCTTCAGCTAATCCCAAAGCATTCTTCTCACTGGTTGCTACATCAATGGGTTTTATCTGTTTTGTCAGTATTTATTGTTGTTGCTGTTTTTATTGACTTGTTTGATTTCTTACATAGTTGTTTTTTATGGTGCTTGTGAACTATGGGAGATAACTAATAAGGCGGAATGGTGCTTTGGTGTAAATCAATATGGTATTACTTTTCTGTTTGAAGACATTAAAATGAGTTTTTGTGATGTACCCTTCGGAGGGAAGAATAACTTAGAATTAAAGGACATTTCAAAAGTTTCAGATAGCCAAAAAGAAAAGAACACATTTTCGTGGTAAATTGCACATTTCCATATGCTGGGATTAAACACCTCTGCTTCTGAAGTAACATCTCAACTCTAGTAAAATGTTAATTTTTTTCTGAAACCTTTAAAAACATTCTTGGAAATTTTGTCAAAAAGTATATTCTAACATGAAAATTTAAGCCATTGTATTAGTGATTTGCTTTTTGCTTAAAAAAATTTAAGATTCATGGTTTAAATAAATGTTTTTGAGTTGCCATTGTCTCTTAAGAAGAGTTGATGATAATGTTAACTAGTACCAAATCTTCAAGATGATGTATTTTAAGAGATTGACTTAAATGATCACTTCAGCTAAACCAACAAATAAGCAAGGTAGACAAATAAATCAAGATTTACTCTGTAATCTCTCATTGTTGGATTTGTTTACTTTTGATTAGTGTAAATTATTTTGTGTAGAGAGTTTAATTGGAGCCCCAGTTTCCTCCCTAGGATTTTTTTCTACTGGTAGGTGTACACAGATACTATTTGTTTTGACAGTGGTACAAAACTTTAAACTTTTTACTATCTAAAGAATTTCCATTATAACTTATTTTTTAACTGTTAGGTTTTTTTATAACCTCAAAAACATTTCCATTAGCATAATACATTCTCTTAAAATAGGAGGGGAAATATTAAAGCAGAAAATATGTAATGTCAGATATTATTTTCATTTACCTTTTTTTTTTTTTTGCTTCTGTTCTAATAGACAATTTATACTATCTTAAAACCTCTTTTCCCTTGGATTTCCAGATAGGGCTGATAGGAGAGTATAGTTTGATATTTAAGAGTATAAGTTCTGGAATAAATGCCTGGGTTTAAATTTTACCATATAGTTGTAGGACTTGGGGAAAGCTCCTGCTAATCTAAATATGTTTCATTACATGTAAAATGTGATTAATAATAGCACCTACTTTATTAGTTGTAAAGATTAAACAAGATAATCAAGTTAAAACATTTAGCACAACATTGGGTGCATACTAAGTGCCAGAACTATAGCATGGAGAAACACTTCCAGAATAATAGAGTAAAAACCCCTAAAAACTCCTCCACAAAAGTACAAAAACACTGGCAAAAATTGTCAAAATAAAAATTTTGAGGACTCTGAAACATAAAGACTTGCAAAAATGTAAGAAACATTTATTCGAGAAAAATGGCTGAATTTCCTTAAGAACAGTGAACTTTGTGGATATTTAACTTTCTCAGTTCCCATCCTCTTCTCCACAGTAGTCTTGAAAACCAACAGCCTTGCCAACCAGAGGCCCGGCAGCCACTGGAGGAATCTTAATGACTTTAGAGCTTCTCAAAAGCCCCATTCCTCGAGAATTGTCACTGTTTGACCTGCAAAGCTCCATTCTCAGAACTTGTTTTTATTTGACCTGACTTTGAGCTTGCTCTGTGCAAAGAGTTCTATCTCTAGGGCCTTTGTTGAAAACAGTCAGTGATAGTTGTTTAACATTGCAGCTGCCTGAGGTGGTGATACCAGTTGGGGCTAGCAAGAGCCTGACTAAAAAACTTAAAAGGGTAAACTGGGCAATGAAATGTTTATAGGGGTCTTTGAAAAGCTCCAGCATATCCCTGGGATTCTAGAATGCACAAATGTGTGCAGGGACCATATGCTATGTCCAGGAAAGACCTTAGAAGTCTCTAACATTTCACCTCTGGCTAACCTTGATATTCTGCACAAGTAGGAAGTAAACGTTAAGGCAGACAAAAGGAAAAAATGATCAGCTGGAATTTGTCAAAAGTAAAAACTTTTGTGCTTCAAAGGACACCAACCAGAAAGTGAAAAACACAGAATGAAAGAAAATATTTTGTAAATCATGTATTTAATACAGGAATTATACCTAGAATATATAAAGAACTGTTACAACTCAATAATAAATAGACAAATAATCCAGTTTAAAAATTGGCAAATGATTTGAATAGCCAGTTTTGAAAAAAAGATATGTAAGGGCCAATGAGGAGATGAAAGATGTTCAACATCATTAGTCATCAGGGGAATTAAACCACTTTACACACTAGGGTGGCGATAATAAAAAAGATGAACAATAGTTGTTAGCAAGAGTATGGAAAAATTTTATTCGTTGCTGGTAGGAATGAAAATGGTATAGCCAGTTGCAAAACAGTTTGGCAACTCCTCAAAGATAAACATAGAGTTATCATCCGACTTAAGAGTTATCATTCTTAGGTATATACTCAAGAGAACTGAAAAAATAAAAAACTTGTGTACAGATGTTCAAAGCAACCTTATTCATAATAGCCAAGAAGTGGGAACAACCCAAATGTCTCTCAGTTGAGGAATGAATAAACAAAATGTGGTATATCCACAGTTCAGGGATAAAAAAAGAATGAAGCAGTGATACATTCTATATCATAGATGAGCCTCGAAATATTTTGCTAAATGAAAGAAGCCAAACACAAAAGACCACATATTTTTTCCTTTATATGATGTTTCCAGAGCAGGAAACTCCACAGTGACTGAAAGTAGATTAGTGTTTTCTGGGGACTGGAAAGAAGGGAGAATGGAGAGTGACTGGTAGTGGGCTGGGCTTTCTTGTTGGGGGTGATAAAGATATTCTGCAATTAGTAAGTGATGCTGACTGAACAACCGAGTGAAAATACAGTAGTCTCCCCTTATCCATGAAAATATGTTCGAAGACCCCCAGTGGCCTTCTGAAACCACAAATAGTATTGAACCCTATATATACGGTTTTTTTTTTCCTATACATGTATATGTACCTTTTCACTTAAAGGAAGCACTTCACAGCTTCTCTTTGGCATATCTGAATTGCCAGCATCACTACTCTTGTGTTTTGGGGCCATTATTAAAATATGCGTCACTTGACTGCAAGCGCTCAGATGTGGCCACATTTGATCTGCTTACTGAGACAGCTACTAAGTGACTAACAGTCAGGTAGTGTATACAGTGTGGATGTGCTGGACAATGGGATGATTCACATCCTGGGTGGATGGTGTAGGATAGCATGAGATTCCATCCTGCTACTCTAAATGGCGCAGTTTAAAACTTATGAATTGTTTATTTCTGGAATTTTCCATTTCATATTTTCAGGCCATATTTGACCACAAGTGACTGGAAATGGCAGCAAGTGAAACCATAGATAAGGGTGAATGACTGTTAAAAACCATCAAATTGTACATTTAAAAGGATGAATTTTATGTTATGTGAATTATATCTCAATAAAGTTATTAAAAATCAAAAAAGAAAGAAAAACCCTACAGCATGTCATTTAAACGGATCACATGGTATTGAAAAATAAAATTGCTCCAAAGGTTTCTTGCTTAGCTGGCTACTCTATAGTCTTTGCAGTTTTGTTTTGTTTTTTAATGAACTGTCAAAAGACTGGATTTCCATTTGTCAAGTGTTATACTAACAGTGGTGCATGATTATTTTTTAGTCATACAAAGGTTAGTCAAAGCTACATATAAGCAAAATTCCCTAGAATTAGCCAAATTGAGATTCTTTCAGTATTTTTGTAGAAACTTTTACTTCATTTACAATTGTGAGTTATAATGCTTTTAAGCATTTTTTGGATGATAAAATCCTTTTTATTTCAATGATTTATCTTCAGTCATATTTGTCAGTAAACTATAAGATACTGCTTTTCTGTATACTCTGTGGATTTATGTAGTTGGATTCAAAATGAACTAAGCTCGTTATAAAGTTTCACTCTTTTTTACAACTGAATTTTGAAATAAAATGAATTCAGATCTTACGGGCTGTAAAATCTTATTGAATGATTTTTATGGTTTAATCAAATTGAGTATATTTTGATATTATCAAGATCCTATTTTACTCTCATTTGTAGTTTTTAAAAAAAAAAAAAAATATATATATATATATATATATATATATATATATATCATTTAGTCTGTTCTAACCCACTGTATGCTTAGCTTGCAGAACATAGAGAAGTACGGCATACCTACAGTCTGGAGTCTCTTTGCCACTGCCCTTTTTATGAAGAAGCCATGCATTTAGTTGAAGAAGGAAAAATTTACTCAAGAGTGCTTAGGTACCATTTCAGTTTTGCTTATGTTTATGAAAAATACTAAGGTGCTGTTGCTATGTTTGTATGATATTTATTTAAAATGGTCATACGAATGGGGAAAAGTATGTTTTAGGCTCAAAAAAATTTTTCACATGTTTTGTCAGTATTGAAGACATGTGTTTTATATTAAGGTCCTGAGGTTAAGCCTTGTTTGAGTCCAAATTTGTAGTAGGCTTGATCTTGAATACAGTGTAACAGTTGTCTCCTTGTTTATTACATAGAACTGAAATGCTGGAGTGCCTAGGAGACAGTGATTTTCTTGCCAAACTTCACTGTATTCGACAGGCTTTTCAGGTATTTTTTTTAACATTAAGAGGCTTTACCCAGCCACTCATCCCCCCCGCTCATGCTATAGAGTCCAGCTGCATATAAACAGGACAGCTCTTTGCTCTTTATAATCCTTATTCCTAATGGCAAATTTAATGTCTACTTAGTTTATTTTTCCTGCCTGCTGTTTCCATTCATTTGACTTCATTTGCCATTGTTGTTTCCCATGGCTTCCCAAGTCCACCACACTTTGTCATAACAGAATATTTTGATGCTGGAGATGTGTACTAATGGCTGCTTAAAATAAAAATCCTTTTTTATTATCTATGTGTTCTAAATTGTTTTTTATATGAATCAATTATAACATTAATTTCTTGATATAAGGTCACTAAACAAACATGTTTATTTTTTGTATTTTGAGGCCATTTAACATTTATTTCTGATATTAATTTGAATTAATATGATTAATTCTGATGATTAAATTGAACAGAATTTAAATTCACATATATCTCCCTTTAATATTTTTTGATTATAGATTTCAAGAGTTCATTTTATTTTAGTAAATTAGGACCTTCTCTGTGGTCTGCCTGCTGAAATAGTGCCACATACAATGCATTGGCTGTATTAGGGTTATTTGTACATAAATGTGCTATAAAGTCAAATGTCCGTTCAAATTAATTCCAGGTCTCTTTTTTCTTTGGGATTGGATTTTTTTTTAGGTAATCCTTTCAGAAACAGCCAACAGGATATTCCTTGCAGAGAGTGGAAGGAAAATTTTATCAGCATTAATTGTGAAAGCACGAAAGGTAAACTTCTTTTATTGTCACATATTTTATTATTTCAGTTGAACTGAAGATTAAAATACATTCAGTTTTTAATAGAAGAAATAGTTTTTGTAGATAGTCACAAAAGTTCACATACTAAAAATAAATACCCCAGAGAGTACTGATTTCTGCTTGGGTTGATTTATTTTCTGTATATAAAGCCCATACCATTTTGATTGAGTTGTTTCTCATAAATTATTCCCAGTTTGCCATGAAGTCTGTGAACGTCATGGTGAAAATAATCATTAGATCTGCTACAACCACTACTGTTATTATTTTTAATACTACTCTTCTCTTACCTCCTTCAATCCTGTTCAGTTAGAAGGTTCCAGGAAAGAGTCTAGATCTCAGAAATCTGGAAATACAAATTGAGCTATCTCGTACTCTTACTCATCTTCATGGGACTGAATGAGACAGAAGCAATGAAAAGAACTTCATTAAGACTGTACAGAACCACTTTTCTTTATGCAAGTTGTATCCAGCTGATGTGGAAAACCAAAATAAAATAGGCCTTCTTTGAACCATTCTTATACCTACCTGGTTTACAGAACCTCAGTCCCGTCATTTTTGAACCTCAGTCCTGTCATTTCTGTAATAGGATTATATTTATGATACCCTATTTCACAGGGTCTTCACAATGACATAATAATAGTGATGGTTGTAGTAGCAGATCTGATCATGATTCTCACTGTGACATTCACAGGCTTTATGGAAAATTAGGAGTTTATGAGAAACAACTTGATCAAAATGGTATGGGCTTTATACATAGAAAATAAATCAACTCAAGCAGAAATCAGTTCTCTTTGGGGTATTTATTTTTACTATATGAACCTATGTGATTATCTTTAAATGATAAATGGGAAAGCAAATTTTTTACAAAGTGCAAAATAAATGAAAGGTGCTATTAACTGCTTGCAAATCCCAGTGTAAATCTTATGTTGCTTTCTTGGCCTTCCCATGGCAGATAAACCTAGTGATTTGAACCAGAGTTTCTCTTAAAGTTGTAGAACTGCTTTTCAGAAGCATTACATGGTATCCTCTGTAACCAGATTTTCATATTAAGGACTGATCCAGATAGGCCTACATATTTGAGTAGAAGGCAGTTTGCTTATGATATTTTACTAATGTTCTTAGTCTTGACTTCTGCAAAATGTTGGAACAACAAAATATCAAACCAAATGAATATGGAACGCCTTGAAAATGTATTTTAATTCAGTTGCCTAATAGATTGAAGATATAACAAACATACTTGAAGAGTAACTCATTTGCTTTGTAAGCTAGAGCCTTATAAAGTTGAGTTTAGGATTAAAGTGTGTTTTTTTCTGCAGAATCCAAAGAAGTTTGAAGACGTTTTTGATGAAATGATCTATTTTTTGGAGCAGACTGATCACTGGGATAGTACAGAAATGGAACTTGCTGCTAGAGGAGTAAGTTCAAATTTTTTATATTTCTTCTCCTTAGTTACACATAATATTTATACAATTTGAGGCCACTGTTTTCATGTCCTTATTAAATCATAAGAAAACCAGTTGTGTGGTGGTAGTTATGACAGTCATAAACAATAGCAACCCCAGTCTTCATTTTTTTGGCAACACTTGAAAATAATTATTTTCTTAAAAGCCTTCCCCTTCCTCCCTTCCTTTCTCCCCTCTCCCATCTCTTCCTTTCAGATCAGAGCTGGTTTCAGATCAACCAAAGGTATCTCACTGGAGCTAGGGATTAGCTTCATGTATAGGATCAGATCAACAAATACATTAAGAATAACTGGAGCCAGGTTTTACTCTCAGAGAAGGAAGGTGTAAAAGCTAGGATTGGAATTAGAGCTGTCAGTGCGAATTCATAGTTTATAATAAATATGGATAGCTAGATATAGAAATAAATATAAAGGCTTACATATACATAGACATACATATATTTCCTAATTGTACTTACTGCGAGAGTCTGGGAGCAGCATTACCTCAAAAGAAATTTTTCCTCACACGCTGATCTTGGCTTCTAAACACTCTACACTACTAGGAACTAGGGCTCCTTGGAACAAATGGATGATTTCAGCACTGGGATAGGGAAAATACATGATGAACCTGGAACATTTTGTTGTAATAGAAGCTTAAAGAATGAGTTTACAAGGGGATAAAGGCTTTCTAGGCAGAGAAAACAGTACAGAGACATAGAGGCATAATCTTTCTTTCTCCGCTGTTCCCTCACTTAGTAAAGGAATCAGTGTCCATTAAATTGTGCAGGCAAGAACCTGGGACTCATCTTCTATACCTCCCTAGTCCTCACTTTATTGTATTCATCTCTAAGTTTTGTCAATTTCAACTCCTGTCTTCCAATTTCTTCATTTTTTCTCTATTCCTGCCAGCCCCATAGTAGTCTGAGTATCTATTGTCTTTCCCTCAACTACCTCAGTCTTTGCATTCCCTGATTCCTTGCCTACATCTCCACTCCCTGTATTCACTCTTTCTCCTCTCCATTTCATTCTACACATTGCTGCCAAAACAGTCCTTAAAAATACAAATCTGATCATCCGTCTCCCCTCTACCACTCTCCCCCTAATGTACTGCGAAGATAAAATCCAGAATTGTTGACATGGCCATAAACTCTGCAGATGGCCCTTCCTCCTTGTCTCACCTCTTTGTCCTCTGCTACAGTAGCACACTTGCCATGATTTTCTTTGACTCAATACCACTGTGTTCCTTTTTTACCTTAATGTCTTTGACTAGGTATTTCCTGTACCTTGGATGCTTCACTCCCCCAAAAAAGCCCTCCGTGACATCCAGTCTAGATTAGAAGCTCCATCGAAAGCTCTCATAGTACCATGTACTTTTTCATTTACTGTGCTTATCACAGTTTGTTATTGTGTATTTGTGGAATTATTTGTTGCTGTCTGTTTTCCTCAGGAAACTCTAAGCATCTAGTTTGCATATTGTAGAAGTATGAGCACCTGGTGTAGCATGTAGTACAATACAGTATGCATAAATGAACAAAAGATTGAGAGGTTCACAATGTGGTGGGGAAGACAGACAGATATACCAATAACTCAATGACAGAGCAGAATGAGTATTGCGGAGACCATAATAAAAGCACAAACAAAAGATTCTTAGAGGAGAGGGAGAGATTAATTTCACCTGATGGGATCTAGGAAGGAACAGCTGTCATATGAATTATAATTTTTGGTGGTGAGTTGTTTGCATATTTTTCCCTGCTCTGACTTAACTGAAAACACTCAGCTGTTTCAAAGTATGAGGTCCTGGCTCAGGCTTAATTTCAGCTCTATGTAATAATTTCTGTTTTAACTCATAATTTAATGCAGGTGAAAAATCTAAATTTTTATGATGTTGTTCTGGATTTTATATTAATGGATTCCTTTGAAGATTTAGAAAACCCACCCACATCCATACAGAATGTAGTAAATAATCGCTGGCTAAACTCCTCCTTCAAAGAAACTGTAAGTGGTGGTTTACTTTTCTCAGCCATTTAAATTTGATGAAAAATGGTCAGAACTGGAAAGATTAATGAGGTTTACATATATATCTGCCTATAGAATGACTAGTGTGGACACTGAGCTCATCCTTTGATATTGGGATCAGATGTATATGATATATAACATCTTCAGGTGAAATTCTCTTTTTGGTTCTTCTATTAGTCTTTAGATCTCAGAAAACAAAAAACAAAAACAAACAAACAAAATCTCTCAGGCTTCAGACTAGTTCAGGCCTAACAAAAAATTGTAACTGAAATGACTCTGTGACTAAACCAAAATAGAGCAGTTGCAGTAAAAGACAGTATACATTTTAGAAGAAAATATGGAGATTTATGTTCCCAAATATTACCAAAAATTTAGAGGAGAGAAAAATGAACATGTGCCAAAAAGAAAAACAAGGTTTAAATTATATTCTACACATAGAATGTTTTCAGTTTGTTGTTTTTCTTACTCAAATCTCTATTTGACATTGTTTTTTTCTGTTGTTGAGCTTTAAGTGTGCACTTGGAAGTAGCTAGGATATATACTCATAATGAAATTTGAATGCCTTTAAAAAAAATGTTCCAGTTGGTGATTTCACAATTATTTTGCAAATTCCCAATATTAAATTTTAATAATTTTAATAAATCCTTTTTTCTCTCAAAGTACGTTTTAACCATAAAGGGTACATGTCATCTCTAACTCCGTAACTAATTTGGTAAAGTGACCTTGATCAAAGTCTGGTCATGCCATAGCAGGGGCAGATTTGTTTAGGATCAACTTGGGTGTTTTTGTGCCTATCATTATGGTTGTATTTTTTAGTTCTCTATTTGAATAAAACTGTTAGCTCTGCCCACAACTATTACCAGCAGTACTATTTTTGAAAAAAAAAGTTATTTGTCTTCATCGTTATATTTAAAACATTTATATGTGCATCTGTGTATACATATTTCTACTCTTTTCCTGTAGGAACAGAATTTAAGAACTCTGAGAGTTGAATTATAATTACCAAGTTCATTGATACCTGAGCTCAGTCTATTTTTCTTTAGTGGCTTTGTACTTAATTTTAAATTTATAAAAACAAAACACCATTTCATTAATATTTACAGACAGTAGAAGGAACCTAGACTGGTTCTTACTTATAGTTAATGTTTTGAACATTTTAGATGCATCAACTTTGAATTTCTAATAAGAACCACTCTTTTATAAATGGAAAGTTTATATAGGTATAAATTTAAATCTTGCTTTTTCTCCTCTTCGTATATTTAGGCTGTGGCTTCAAGTTGTTGGTCGGTGCTGAAACAGAAAAGGCAACAGATGAAGGTAAAATTCATTATACTGTGGACTTCTTTGCTAAGTAATTTGAGGCACCTGTCAAACATCTGAGTCAGTTCTCAAGTGGGGATGGCAGCTCATGAGGACTGTGCCTCAAGCTAGATGAGTGACTTACCGGTTCCAAGTTGGCTTCTCCTTTTTTGAATCTCTTCTCTCTCTTCCTTAACATTCTGTAGAGTTCAGTATAGCAAGTATTGAGGCATGCATGGGTTTTCTACTAAGTGTGAGAGGGTTTAGGGCTGGAAACAGCTTTGATAGAGTTTTGTGTTTTGTTTCTTCACTTGATGATGTTTAAAAAAATTATTTAATATAGTGGTTTCTACTTCATGTAATCCAACTGAGAAATAATGATTTCTAATGGCTATTTTATTCAAATGAGAGCCCCTATGAAAAAAAGTCTCAAAGTTTATATCCTGCCTCCATGTTCTATACCCTTCAGCCCAACTCACCCACTACACACTGCTTTTACCATACATTCCTATGGTCAAGGGTATGGACTCTGGAGTGAGATTGCCTGGTTTCAAATGCCACTTACTAGCCATGACCTCTGGTAAGTTGCTTAACCTATCTATGCCTTAGTTTCCTCATCTTTAAAAAAGAGCGTAGTATCTACCTTATGGGGTTTCTGACGATTAAAAGTGCAGTTCTTGGAATAGTGCTTGGCTTAGTGCATTATGCAAGTGTTGGTTATTATTGTTATTTGCTCACTGACCTGTAGTATTTTTATCATATTCATATTTCTTAGCCCGATCCTTACAACTTTGAGATAACATTACCAAGTGCAGTGTTTCCAAACCACATTTCTAACAGCATCCTCAAGGGTGCTTGTTTCAAATAATTCTGGAGACCACATATTTGAATAATTCTTATTTAAAATGGTGCCAGAGAACCGTGTGTTTTAAACAAGCTCCCCAAATGATGATTACAAACTGTAATCTGAGAACTACTGGATTAGGGCTAAGGAACAGCCTTGTAGACTGGGTTGGATTCTCCCATAGCTAGTATGATCACGGGCATGTTACTATCAACTGACCTTTAGTTTTCCTATTTGCAAAATGGGATTAATGCCTACTTCATAGGGGTGCTGTAAGGATGAAATGAGATAATATCAACAAGCTTAATTTAAGCATAAAATTAAGAGTAAATATTAAAAGGTTTATTAAGTGATAGTTTTCATAATTAAAATATTATCATTATATCTAACTTTATTTCTTCTTAGTGTAAATCTTGTGCCTTATACTAGTTTTCTTTCTGTATCCACAGAAACCTATATATCTCACCTCTTGAGAAACTATTTCCTATACCTGAAATGCTATATTCTGTCCTCTGTACTTATATAAAATTTGCCTGCTGTTGAGTTCAGCTCCACGATTATGACTTGATGAAGCACATATATTCTACTTTAGCCCATGCTAACTTCTAACTTGTCTGAACTCCTAATACAGTTAAAATCTGTATGGAATTTAGAATTTCAGTTTATGAGGAACATCTCTTAGACCAAAGTAACAACTTCAGTGCATCCCTAATAATTTTTGGCCTTCACTAGCTAGCTATGTATAATTTAAGACAGGTTATTTAATCCCTCTGAAGTGTAACTTTTTACATATTAAAATGTTGACAAGACCTACATTTTCAGAAGCATTTTAATAAGTTAAATAGAACCTAGCACATTATCTGGAATATAATGAGTAATCATTAAATGGTAACTGCTGCTATAATATATTTTATAAATTGAGGTTTAGAAGATATCTTGGAACCTGTAAAATAGGAAATAACCCCTCCAAGAGACAGGATCTTAAGGCATAGTTATCCCCAGTCAACGCTGTATGACAAATCCCATAGAATCTTATTTAATAGAAAGTTATTAATAAATGTACATGGTTTCCTAAATCACAGCCATATGTATTACTATTTCACAAGAAGAGGCAATTACAAAATTAAATGCTTTGATAATATCTGGTTCCATTACTAAAAGTTGGGATTCTAGTAAGCATATTTTTGTTCTTACTCATTTAAAAATTGTTTTAGTCTATTTCAGGTAATCTAAAGTGATTGAGTAGAACTTTTTAATGGCTGAAACCATGGCAGTCTTTTTTTTAAATAATTTTTTACTTTTCAATTATAATTGACATGCACTATTATATTAGTTTCAAGCGTATGTACAACATAGTGATTAGACATTTATGTGACTTATGAGGTCACATAAATGTCTAATCACTAAATCTAGTACCCATCTGACACCATGCATAGTTATTACAATATTATTGACTATATTCCTTATGCTATACTTTATATCTCCATGACTATTTTATAACTACCAATTTATACTTCTTAATTCCTTTACCTTTTTTTTCCATCTCCCTTACCACTCTCCCATCTGGCAGCCATCAAAATGTTCTTTGTATCTATGAGTTTGTTTCTGTTTTGTTTGTGCACATGGCTGTCTTATTAACCCTAAAAATTATGCTGCTAAGGAACACTGTAGCATTCTTGTTTTTGCTTTATTACAACACTGATAAGATTGCTTTTCTGTGAAGTATTTTTATGAAGTGAAAAGGCCTTTCAGAAATAATATTTCTCAGCATATTTAAAACTATTGGCTAGGATATAAAATCTACAGAAAACATTCTGTGACTGTAGAAGTTATTTATAAGTTTATTAACTTTCTTATTAGGCTGGCTCATCATCATTGACCCTTGGTCTACACTCAGCAAGATCTGGTCACATGATGGATAGCAATTTCAGTTTCTACTAGAAAAGGCGAATTTGAGAAAGTAAAAATAACTTGATTCTCTTTTACTACCCAACAGATCCCAGATGGATTTTTTGCCCATTTTTATGCTATTTGTGAGCACATCAGCCCTGTCCTAGCCTGGGGCTTTTTGGGTCCTAGAAATTCTCTCTATGATTTATGTTGCTTCTTTAAGGTATGTTTAGTCATTGAATCATTTCTTTTTTTCTGTATCAAAAGTGGATAAGGTATGATTGTTTTGTTTTTGTTTTTGTAGAAGAAAGAATGTTATTTAAAGGAAAAAGTTATAAAAGTCGCATAAATTTAGTGTTTAAGTGCCAGTGAAACAGAATTATATAGATTTGATGCTTAATTATATAGATTTGGAATAGTTTCAACAAGTCCATTCACCTTATCAGTTCCTTTTGTAATGGAAACATATTCTTGGATGGTGTTATGATGTTATAGTCAAATTTCTGTAGACAGTTTATTTGTTCTTTGTATGTGGATGCTTTTGAAATTTATAAAATAAACGTCTATTGCACATGTGGCAGTTTTTAAATAAGTTCTGGTTCAAAGTAATATGAATAATAAAATTCTAGTTATGAGACATAATATGGGAGTTTAAAGTTGTATCCCAATGTCAGCAGTTTAAGTTTGTCAAAACACAGGTTATAGCTCGTTGCAGAATTTTCTGCCTGGCACGGTGCTCAGAAAAGTCTCACTATTTGAATAGTCTTGAATTTAGGCTGAGTTTCAAGGAGCAAATAAAGTAAATACAATCAGGTATGAATTTGAAAGTTTTTGATGTTTGAAAGTTTGGATGTTTCATTATACCTTTCATTTAAAAAAAATTGTGTTTATGTGCTGTTAATGTAGCATTTATGTAAATTATTTAGGAAATGTTTATTTTACTCATAATTTTTTGACTAGTTTACTTGACCTCCCAAATGTAAGGTATGTGTTTAGTGGGAAAATTCTAGACTGGGAATTAAGTCTGTTAAAGAGCAATCCGACTCTGGTTAAATTATGCTTTGTCCTCCTTTTCTTCATCTATAAAATGATGGGGCTTGACAGGGTGATTGCTTATGACCCTTCCAGATGTAAAACTCAGTGAATCTAAGAAGCGTGCCTTCTTAGTCTTTCTTAACCCTTGATTTATGTAGGGCAGAAATTAAGTATTCCTGTTTTTTTGCTTTTTGAGATTATTCTTATTTTCACCATGGCATAACAGCATAATACTACATAACAGCATAATACTTAATACTACATAAGTATTAAGTACTTAATACTTAGTAGTATATATCTTAAAATGAGTTTCAGCATGAGTATTACTGAAATGAAATATCCTTTACAATCTTCCACTGATTGGAGACCTGCAGTTATTTTTATTTCACATGTGTCTTTAGTTTTAGTTTTTTTATGTACAGAAAAATATATATTTAAAACTTTTCAGTCACAGTTATTGGAAATAGTGTACTCTTCTGTCTTGTAGTACCAGTGCTCACAGGTAACACTGAAAACTTCATTTATTGGGAAATGACTTAATAATAGCCCCTTACATTTATACAGTACTTAGGGTTTACAGGCATTGCCTATAGACCACTGTTTTTGATCATCACATCAGCCCTGAATAGTATAAAGGACAAGTAGCATTGTCCCTTATTTTGCAGAAAAAGAAAATGAGACCCCAAAAAAGGTTTAATCAGTTGTTCAAGGTCCCTTTTCCAATGAGATATGAAACTAGCACTGGAACCTAGGCTTTCTGACTCCTAATTCAATGCACGTTACAATATTAGTAACTATTTAGTTTTAATATAATTTTGGTCTAATAAGTGCCAATTTGTTTTGCATTTATTTTCCAGAATCAAGTTGTTTTCTTTCTCAAAGACATTTTTGACTTTGAGAAGGTACGCTATTCCAGTATAGAGACTCTGGCTGAAGACCTCATGCAGTTGCTTATTCGCCGCACTGAACTCTTAATGGCCTATCTTGGAGCTGATGCGCTGAGGCATACAAGTAGTTGTATAAGTAGTCATGGTAATGTTCTTTCCAGTGGCTTAGTGGAAGCCAAAGTGCAATAGATACCATACAAACTATACAATTTGAGTGCTATGAAATATTTTAAGATAACTATTGATTTTGTAATATATATAATATAGAATTGGTAGATGTGGACTCAGGGAGGAAAAAAAGTCTAGTAAAGAATGAGTGACCATACTGTACTTACACAGAAGTTCTGTCATTGAATCCCTGTGTAGTGTATCCAAAGCAGCTTTTTACAGTATTTAGGTAATAATAAAGTCGTGAAATGTTGTATATTTTATAGAAATATTGCTTGAATTGAAGCCAGTACTTGGGAGTTAATTGATTTGTTGTCTTGAAACTGTCTGAAATGTCCAATATTCTTCTCAAAAACTCTGTTTTTATGCTTTGCACCTTGAAAATGTACAGTTTAGCTAAGACCTTTGTGGCCCACACATGCAAGAATATATGACTCCTAGTGTCAAGAGACTTAACTTTGCCTGAAAATGTAATTTTAATCGTAAAGTTATTCATTTGTTTAATCAAGTTTAGACAACAGTGGTGTTTAATATGTACTGCTTACATTATTGCTTGTGCATTTGCTTCTGTATTTGACTCAAAGAAATTGTAATGGCTGACAGTGAGAAGTTCACAAGTTACAAGTTTATATTAGATTTACTGCAGTTTCCAAAATATATTACTGTTGGTCCTATAAGTTACAATAGAGAGACTGAAGAAATTTCTTTTATCTTTTTACAGATTTGAACATTTTTCTCTTGATTGAATATTGATTAAAAAGATAACATTAATAATGACAGGCAATTAAAATTTTTCCTGTGTAGTTTTGAGATTATCTCCCAACATCTGAAGGTGTTAATCTTGGTACAGTAAAATCAGTTCTCCTTTCTTCTTCTATAAAACTTGATTTTAGTTATTCCCACAGAGAACTTAGCACATTTTGTCATATCATACCCATATTTGAATCTTAGGTTTTAAAGAAGGTTTTTTTCCCGTATTGAACAAAATATTTTTAATTGTATGGAAGTATATTTTATATCCTTTCTGATAAATATATAAACAAATGAGTTGTTCATATAAGTAAAGGTTCTTCAGAGTATATTAGATACTTTCACAGTTATATGAATTGTGTGTCTGAATCATATACCACTTGGAGTGGCTGACTCAGTATATCAATAGATTGGATTTATTGATTTTGTTTTTAAAGTGGGCTTTATTCATCGCAGAAGTAAGTTTCCCAGGAGAATCGAAATATATTTTTTTAGAATGCATTTTTAGATTAAAGTGCCTATTTATGATTAATGAATAGAAAATGAAAAGTGAGGAAAGGCATAATCTTTTAAGGTTTTAAATTTATGTATGTACCGTGTTTATGTAACAGTTACAAAATAAGAGATTCGGCATCTTTATGCTATTTGCATGTACTGTGTTTGATAATGTATAGGCTATAGCATTAAACAATATGAAATATTGCTCTAATAATTTTTGAGTACATAGTTCCTTGACTTTTCTTAAATATAGTCTTAATTTAAGAATTGGCTATTTATAATTCTTATTATTGATAGAGGAATGTCATTAGACGTATCAAAGCTAAAAATTCCATTATGTAATGTTTTACTTTTTAATTTATATCTTGTATTTTTAGCTTCTTGTTGAGGTACCACTGGCCTTGAATGGTTCACACACATACACACGTGTGCACAGACACATTCCCTTTATCATTCAGGCAAGAAAGGTATTGCTTATTCTGTTTGGGGGGGATAAATTTTTAAGTTGTGGTTTATAAACAGCTATAAGTAAACTTAATTATATTTTTATTTGAGGAAGATATTTGCAATCTATTTTGAAGAATTGCACTACTTAATAATGCTGCTACTATGTAAGATAACTGGGGGATTTATTTCATCAGATAAGATGAATGGCTTTCCAGAAAGGTTTTTTTCTTCTTTACATTTCACCAAAACGCACGCACGCACGCACGCACGCACACACGCCCAGATTCAGGAAGTTGGTTTATCTAATTCAGTAGCTTGAGTTCATTTAGTTTCTAGTCAGTTTAGTAGCTACTACTTTAGTAAGATGCTTTCTTTGTGGCCTTTAACAAAAGAGACAAGAGTGACAAAATGGAATTGCAGGGTAATTATAGGAAACAACCTCTTTATTGTAAGGGAAGAAACATGACCGTTTAACAAGAAATGTCTCTTAAAAATATTTTTGACCACAGAAGAGCACTTAAGACATATGTGCCAATTTCAATTTGCCTTGAAATTGGGTTAAACAGCTAAAGCAATGTTTCAAAAAATTAAAAAATGACTAAATTAGTTTTAAAGCCCTTTAGGGTAAAACTCTATATAATACTTACTCATGTAGCATTATCAGAAAATTGCCATTGCCACCATGAGTCCGACCATTACATCCCTATGTAAATTATAAGAAGGCCTTGAAGTGGTCCTGTGAAAGTGGATTCTTTTCCCTTCCGTTTTCTGGAAATAGAAAGGTTAGATGTTCAGGTGATTTATATTTAATAATTTTTCTATTTTTTCCTACATTGTTGTTTTAAGTAAAAGGCTAGTTATTTCTTCTTGAAGGCCTATAATATGTTTATTAAATGTCAAAATTAGGTTATCTTTTTAAAAAGAAGCCAAGTTTTTCATACTGTTAAAATCAGCTCCAAAGAATTATCTCTCTTTAAAGCAGTATTCTTTATTTGCAGCCATTTACTGAGTCTTAATTTGTTGAATTAACTAACTTTATAAAAAATATTAACAAACTTTTTCCTGCCTTAAGATGTAACATTTTCTACCTAAATGATTACCTGAGGAGTAATTATTTACATTACAAAAGAATTCTTTAGTTTATCATTCCTTTAAACCTATGAAATAGGAATGCCAAAGTAACATTTAATATACTTCTCTGTGACCTTTCATAATCAGAAATTTTAAATTATGTTCATAATTTACTTTTATTTTAATGTGAACACATATTAGGAAATTAATTATTTGGAATATGCATTTTGAAGTGATTATATGAATTAAGCTGAATTCAAAATTTGGGTTTTTTTGCTTAATCAAATCTAGAAATCTCTATGTATGTGAGACTTAGAAATTCGTATAATCTGTGATTAATGGAAAGAAGGGCATCCTTTCTTTGTCCCTAATGATTATATTATGTTAGTGTTTTGCTTAATTTGAGAACAACCATGTATTAGCTTTACTTGGCTGATATCAGTTAATGTGTCTATTTCCTAAATGTAAGTACTGCACTTAACTAATTTGTGTAAAAGTGAAACACTACAGTAGCAGAATAAAATAGCACTGGCTCTTTAACCAAAACAAGCATTATAACATGGATGTATTTCTATTACTGCCAAATAAAAAAGTGATGGTACATCTTGCTGATGTATTGACTATTTTATACAATGCTTATATATTTGCAAGGTCACACTCATTGCATCAAACCCTATCCTTTGGGAGCTTTCAGTCTTCATAAGACCTCACATGTACAGACAGAGAACACAGACAACTGCAGAAGCTTTGTAATACCAAGTGTAAAAGTATATGTAGACACTGGATGGCAACAAGGGTTTACCTGGATATAGAAACAGTATTCTTGATTTGAGAATTTTAATAAAGAGGTTTATTTATGTACAGTATAGATAAATGTATATAGTTATATTTTTAAACTATTAAACATAAACTTGAAGTACTTACCTTAATAAGCAATCCATAGAAATATAAGTGTAATCTTTTCCTAGCTAGGATATAGGGTTGGAGATGGAATGGAAAACCAGATCAGCATCTCAATATTATCTTCTCTTTTCTTTGTCATCTGCCATACTCTTTGTTGTCTCATACCATCCTCTTTGATTCCGCTACCTGGACTTATTGTTCTGCACTTTAAACATCTCCTATCGTTACACTATTTGTAGGGCTTTGCTGGAAGTCTTTATAAACTCATTTGATTTATCCACTGCCATTCTTGCTCTTCTTATGCTGCTTTTGACTTCTATTTTTCATGTAGTGTTTCTTCCTATCCCCAGTGTTCTGTAATACTTTTTCTCCTTTAATCTCTTTCTCTCCTTACGCTACTGACATCTTTGATCAGGCCACACAGCTCTTTTGCTGAGGTTCTTTTTTTGTTATTTTCTTATACCTGAACAATGGAAACCCTTAAGTAACCTTCATCATTTGGGCAGGAAAGGACTGATTCCAGTACAGAAAAAAAAGCAAACCTTTTTTCTATGACGCTTTTTATTTTTTACTTAAAAGCCACAGCAAAGCAACTGGTACATCACATACCACCTCTGCGTTTTGCTTTTAACTGAAAAAAGCTTTCACAAAGTACATTTTTATATAGGAAATGCTAGAACTTTTATAATTTGCTATGTTTGAGATAATACCGAAATACTTGACTATAGGGAAGCACTTTGACATTTGAAAGCATTTGGCATATATGACTTCCAGAACTTTGCTAATTCTTTTATTTAATAATACTCCAAGAGAATAGGGACTTTAATGAAGACTGAGTGCTTAATGTGATAGAAAATGGATAATTTTTAAAAGTGGGTTAAAGCAGGTGTATTTGTTATCTATTGCTGCATAACAAATTATCCAAAAACTTAGCAGCTTGAAACAACCACCATTATCTGACATAGTTTCTAAGGGTTGAGAATCCAGGAATGGCTGGTTCCAATGGTTCTAGCTTAGGGGCTCTCTTGAGATTGCAGTCATCGGAAGGTTTGACTAGGGCTGGAAGTCCAGGGCCATTTAGCAGAACTACCTGAGTATTTTTAAAACATGGCGGCTGGTTTTCCCCAGAATGAACGACCCAAGAAATATCATCAAGGCAAAAGACACAGTATCTTTTATACCCTAATTAGAAGTGACATACCATCACTTGTGTCATATTCTGTTGGTCACACACACAATCCCTGACACAATGTGGGAGGAGATTACACAAGGGTGTAAATATTAGGCAGGATCATTTAGGGTCATCTTGGTGGCTTGATACCACAACAGGGAATCAATAAATTATACATCGATAATGTAGACATTTTAATTAGAAATGAGTAAGTGCACATTCTTTGGCTAATCTTCTGATATAAGATCAAAGTCTTTATTTAATTATAGATCTGAGATATCTCTGTTGTATAAACTACACCTGTAAATCATCATCTGAGATTTCCAGTGTCTCTTAAAGGAAAAAAAAATTTACTTGAAAGCAATGAGTACCAATTCCCCCTTGATTTTTATAATCTTTTACCCCATCTTTTACATTCTTTCTCATACCTAGCTTGATAGTTATATTTGTAAGCTATTTGCCTTTATCGAGTCTCTAAAGCATTCAATTTTTAGCTTTTGTAAAAACTACAATTCTTTTGCTTTTATTTTTTCTTTTTTGCAAAGTTTATGCAACTAATATAGTGAAATTTGAGAAACCCAACTGATTCATGATAAATATATAAGAAATATTTATACAAATTAGCAAATCTTATATTTCTAATAGTCTTCTCAAACTTAGCATGTCCAAAATTGAGCTCCTGACCACACTTGCCTAAACCTCCTCCTCCCAGACTTTCTCATCCTAGTAAATGACAACTCTATCTTTCCATTTCCTCAAGCCAAAAACTTCTTTTCCTCACACCTCATATTCTATCTGTTACCAAAATCCCACCAGTTCTACTTTTATAAAATGTGCCAAGAAAAAAAATGTGCCAAGCATTTCTCACTACCTTCACAGCTATCACCTTGGTCCAAATTCCCATTGCTTGTCATCTGATTATTCTGGAAGCCTCCTAATTGGTCTCCCTGCTTCATTTAGTGTATTTGCAGCACATTGGCCAGAGTGAGCATGTGTCAAATGTGTTAAAAATGTGTCAGATCATGTCACTACTTGTTCAAAATCCACCAATGACCACATCTTACTCAGTAAAAGTCAGAGTCCTTAAAATGTACAAAAAGAGTCCTCCACAGTCCATCTGCTCCACTCCCTGTTATTTCATCCTTTCCTACTAAGCTCCACCCACACAAGCCTCCTTGCTCTTTGTAGAACAAATCAGGATCCTCCTGGCTTTTGCACCATTTCCTGAATGGCTCCGCCCCCCCCCCCACACACACACACCCCAGAAAGCTCCAGATAGTAACATAGCTCACTGCCTCACTTTCCTCAAGACACTTACTCAAATGAAGCTTTCCGTAGTCACTCTATTTAAAATACAATAGCTATGCTCTGCATTCCCAGCTTTCCCTACTTCTCTGATTTTATCCATATTGCCTATCACTGAGTACTACATAGTTTGATTATTTGCTTATTGTCTGCCCTTCTCCAGCAGAATGCCAGGGCTTTTTATTTATTCTGTCAGTACTGTGTCCTCAATATCTAGAACCGAATGTTTGTTGAATGAATGATGAATTGGTGGGAGAAGAAATAGGCCTTGGTGTTGTGGGTAGCTATCAGTTTTATAGTTAGAATGGAGAGGTTTGTTTAATCTGGTGAATCTGCTGACTGGATATCAGTTAAAAGAACTTTAAATCATAAAACTAAATGGGTAATGTTAAATTGGTAAGCGTAGGGAGGAAAAGGGTGGAATGAGTTTATTACAGGGCTGATATAGACTGATATAGATTGGGGTGAAAGGAAGGCTTCTCTGAGAAAGAAACATTTAAAAGGACAGCAAACTCTTATATTGGAATTAGGTAGGTGAACAGTGGGGAAAGATTTCGTGCGGAGCAAACAGCTTGTGGAAAGACCCTGCAGCGAGAATGACCATGAAAAGTTCCATGAACTGAAGGTCAAAGTGATGGTATTGAAAGGAGCCAGGGGGCAAGCAACATCATCCAGGCCACCTATCACTGTCAGTATTAGAGTAAGCTTAAATAGCTGTTTTGATTACCAGTCTGGTACTTTAACTGAAGAAGGAATGGCTTACACAAAAGAATTTTGTGTAAATAGTGTATGGGAATGTAGTGGAGAAGAAAAGTTACAGTTAAGAGCAGAAGATTTTTCAACATCCCTGAAAATAGAACCTGAGCAATATTGTCTGCCCATGCCTGGAGGTCAGAAGTGGTTGTCCCAGTTTATCTGTGTGGATGCTAGATCAAATCTTAAATTAAGAATTGAAGATCTCCCCAATTGGAAAAATGTCCTCTCTGGAAGAGCATTTCAAGTTTTATATTTCAGGTTATTTGATGGGTATAATTGACAGGCTGGTGGTCCAGGCTGAAAAGGTTTGTGGGGCTAAGATTCTCAGTTGCCTTTATGTAGATTTAGAAAGATCACAGATGATTTGCCTTCAATTAAGGAAAGGTGGAAGATTATATCAATATTTCCTTTTATTCCTTTTTCCCCACCTCCCCTTCCCCCCCCCCCCCCCACTCCGTTAACCACTTTCTTTGGAGTTAAAGACCAGAGCCAAGAAAAGGTGAGCCACGAACAGATGAAGTGGTTCTCGGACTGCTGCCTTGTGCTCTCAGCAATAAAAGAGAAGTTGGCCGAGGTCAGTCCGTACTTTGAAGATACCGTAGTGACTTGGCTTCTTGGTTAGGAACCAGAACTAGCAGAGTAGCTGAGAGAAGCGAACCCTAGGGCAAACCGGCTTGGGGTGGCGGGGGCCAGGGGGAGGCAGCTCCAGCCTGTTTATGAATTCATTCCAGTATCTCTCCTTTCCCATAGGGGAGGCAGCCTCCCTTCCCCGGACCCTTCCGGGAGGTGGAGGCAAACCCAAGGTGAAGGGGTCAGCCCAGAGACCCAGAGACCGGCGACAGACACGTTCTGGCGGAAAGTTGGCAGCCACCGCCCGCCTCGCCCACCTTCCTCCTGGACTCTCCACCCCTCTCTGGGCGATACGGCAGAGTGTGTGTGGAGGGGTGAGGGGGGGGGGAGTTGGGGGACTGGCCTTGTGTTTTGGAACAGCTGCTGCCGGCGCTGGGCCCGCCTGGAATGCGGGAACAGGCTGCGCACCAGGACTTTTATGGAAACTTGCTGCTGGAGACGGCGACGGCGGCGACGGCAGCCAGAGGGCTCCCAGCGGCTGGAGCGGCAGCGGCGGAGGCGCCCAGACCCCTGCCCACACCCCAGTGCAGAACGCGCACAGCCTCTCTGCGCGCCACGAGGACACTCGCCCGTCTCCGGCTCCAGGCGGGTGAGAGGAGTCGGGAGCGTGGGGCGGGGGCGGCGAAGGTGTCGGGTCTCTCGGCGGGGGCGGGGGCTGCAGGGAGATGCTCCCCGCGCCGCGGCTCCTGGCCCCGCTCCGCCGCGAAACCCGAGAGTGCCCGGCTCCCTCCGGCTGTGGCCACGCGCCTGTCCGGGCCTCGGCGGAGTGCGGAGCAGGATCAGCCTGGCAGTCCGGCTCTGGGGGCGATTTCCGTGCTTCGCTCCCCTGCTCTGGCTCCCCTTGCGCCCTGTCGGTTGAGTTTCGGGTGCTTTCTCTACCCCTGCAGGGGAAGAGCCCTCCGTGAGCGGAGGGGGTGCCGGTCCTTGTGCCCTACCCTTGGGATCCAGGCAGGTAAAGTTTAGGGTCGTCCCCCACCACGTGCCCCTGGCGCGGTCTCCGTCTCCGCCAGCTGTGTCTGTAATTTTTAAGAGAAATCATTCCTGATCTGCCCCTGTGGAAGCTGAGGATGAAATGTGATTTAAGCAACCTATCACCTACCCGCTCCCTCCAAACTATTCTTTCGCGGTTCTGTCCGAGGTGAGATGTTGGAGATTGTGCAAATAGAACTGGAAGTTAGAGTGAATCATGTAGTTACTGCCTCTTGAAACCTTCCCTGTCTGTATATTTTTATATTTTTGCTACCGCTAAGCCATTCCAACTGTGTATAAACTGTGAAATGCTCTACAAATGCTAAAAATGTATTATTGGCATTTGTAAAGAAAATAACCAAGTTGAGAGGTGAGTTAATTATTGCGATGGCTTCGAGATCTTCATTTTATATTTATTAAAGGTCCATAACATGAACAAAGACTTTGAGTTGAGGTTCAGAGGGAAGAGAGAGGTGGTGGGAGAGGGAGGGAGAAGGGAAGGGAGAGGGAGAGGGAGACAGTACAAGGTAAAAATAGCATTAGGCCATGTCCTAACAAAATGTCTGTCCTTGGGAAAGAAGCAGGTAGAGCATTATGAAAAAGCAGTAAGCCATTATAAGAAAGAAATTAGTTCCATGAGCAAAACAATGGGAGCATCATTCATCAGCTAAATTTTGTTAGTGAATTCATGTAACGGGCTTATTGGCTTACGAGTCACAACATAACTATGTATTAGGTAGTGTGAATAAATAAGCTTAAATATTTATACCATCTTAGTCACACATCATTGAGTGAACCAGTTATTTCCCCCTACTCCTTTTACAGGTTAAATTGCTGCCATAAAACAATCAAACAACACTCCAAATACACATAAATCTCTGAAATTCTTTTGAGTTTTGAGGTATGGTAAGGTGAGAAAATGCATAATTAGTCAAACAAGGACAGGGTGTTGGGGCAGGAGGGGGGAAGGGGGGAGTATAATGTAGTTACTTGAGATTCTTCCTCACAGTATTAGGCCCTTATTTTCGACAACATTTTATATTTTGACTGAAATAATTAAAAATGTGTGCAATTCTGTAATTTATCTGCAACTCCCTTTAAGAACACTAAACAAAATCCACACATACAAAATTTGTTTTAAGGCCAGTTGCCCCCAGTACAGTATTGGTGTGATTCAGTTTTAATTTCAGATTCACTTTCAAATTCATTTAAAACTGAAATGTAGTGAGTGGCAATTTTTCCTGCTCATCTTAAAATGGAATCTGTGCTATTTTTGAAAATCTGATATATAAGACTGATCATTGTCAAAATGTATGTCATCTTGAGATGGCTATATTTAGTATCAACGAAGGATGCATTATCTAGGTTTTTGAACAGTATTTTTCCCCTGAAATTACACTTGAAGTATTTAGGTTAATGTTTCATTTGTGAGCAAAATGAAAACTGAATATGTATATTTGAGAGAGATTAATTAGGGATTCAGATTGCTTAGAACCTAGTGGCCTGAAATGACATACTTCATTTAGGAAAAAAGATACATAAAATCTACTATTACCTTCAAAGCACTCCAAAGGCAAATAAAAATATTGTTTAAAATAAAAATATATGTTTAAAATAAAGAAAACAATGCAGTAAATATAAAAAGTATTTAACAGATGGGTAGATGTCTAGAAGTTTTTATAGAGGACAGGGCTCAGTACATTTTATAGTATGTAGGCCATACACACAAAAACATGTTGGTAGTCTATAATTCAGAGGCAAAATGAAATAGAGGTTCTTGATTATTTCATACATTTCTGTTCTTATTTATTCATTATGTGGTTTATATCACTTGTGTAGTTTCTTTCATTGTTTTTGGTTTTATAATTGCAGAATTACATATTATTTACATACACTTAGAATTGTTATATTTAAATATTCAGTACATAGTTGGGCTTGACTTATGGTAGTATACTTTCTATACTCTAGGATGGGGGGTGGATCTTTACCCAAAAATCCAATTTAAGTTTTTGTCACGTTTGTTTTTTTATTATAAAGTTATTATAACTATATTATATTTGTGGTTAAAAATTATGAAGAATGGGAAAGGGGGCTCTCAAAATCTGAATTTTGGTATTTTGATATATTTCCCTCTTTTCCCTAAGTGTAAGAATTTTTTTCCCCTTGCATTGTCAAATCTCAATGAAATTATGTATGTGAAAGCATCTGATGCAATATCTTCCATCTAGTAAGTGTTCAATAGCTGGTTTTTTTTCTCTCCTAACCCCTACTTTTCCCCCTTCTTGTTATCTCTTCCTTTTTGCTCTCAGATCAGAAGACAAGTAGATTGTGGCTCTCTAGGTCAGGTTTTGAGATTGGTGAAATTTGACTTCTACTCTCCTTTTTGTGCCTCTTTCCTGTTCTTTCCCTTTGAGTCTCCCTCCCTCTTTCTGGCTAAAATAGGCCTCCCCTATGTCTCCATTTTCTCAATGCTGCCTACTTATTTAGATCAGGGGCCACAAATTGGCAGCCAAAAAGCCACTTTCAGCCACAGACAGACATAAAAATTGGTGCATTTTATCTTAAAATATGGATTTCCAGCTTCCCTTGAAGAATTGGAAGATTTTGGCAAAACTGGGTCCACATTTCTGCATAGCAACAATACCCTGGAACTTAGTAGTGGCTCCTCCCTCAAACAAGACACACACTCTTAGCCATTCCCTATTGTTTTACAGCTAGTCATCACTCAGTCACAGTACCTGTCAATTACAGTATGTAACAATATCTGACATTACCTGACCCTAGACACTTGAGCACACAGTCCCCTGGTCTACGTATTAGGGCAAGTCTGAAGTCATGATAGGATGGCAAATCGCTGGACTTGGCATTAAGAACCTGGACTATAAATGTCATAGATATATTTAGGTTAGCAATCCTTCTCTTAAACAAAGTGATCACAGGAATGGGAAGAAGAAAACACTCGTTGACACTAATTGCTAGTGTCAATTTGAACTGCAAGAGATTGTGTATTACTAATTAAAACAAAATATTTTAACTGGTGGGATTTTAGAAAGCATGAACAAGATATTTCTGGGAAAGAAATTTTTACTAGGAACTCAAAAAACTCTTCTCCCTCCTCATCCTAGATGTGTGTAGGAGAGTTTTTGCGACCCCTAGAGGTTGGCCAGAAAGATGAGTTAGCTAATATTCGGTCTCTCCACCCAACCAAATTGTTTGGAGCAGGAGACCTGAGTCTTCCCTTTTCTCAGCTGTGTCTTTCATGGAAAAGCCATCTTCCACTTGCAGAAAGGGTGAGGAGGCCAATCTCCTCCAGAGATTACCACATCCCTTTGCTTACGAAGCCACCTTCCTGAAGCCCTAACTTTCTATTTTTTTCATGATATCTAGTTTAATGTAAACTCACTCCATTTCATTTTATTTTTTGTTATTTCATTCATTCATTCATTCATTCATTCATTTGTGCATCCTCATCACAGGCCTTCCTTTTGGAGATATCAATCATAAGTTTTATTTTGGCCGATTTTGGATCAGTTTTCCTTTTATCTCCTTGTCATCCATCCACTTCTTCAAAAATGAATTGAGTTCATACTGTGTCCCAGTTGTTGTATGAGACGCTACAGATAATGAATAGAGAGTGGAGCACAGTTTTTACCTTTCAGGAGCTCACAGGATGATGAATGCTCTTTGAAAAATATCACATACAGTTGTATAAATGCAAAGTATTATATATTATTGATACAGAAGAATGGCAAGACAGATTGAAAATAAGATTCTTGGTTATCAATAAGGAATTGAGTATCAGTAAGAAAAAATATCACTATATGGAATAGGTAAAATAAGACCTAGTTTCATATTTTTGAATTGTGATAAGGTTTATGATAGGTTTTATAATATAAATTTTTAAATATAAGGTTATAACCTTCATTAAATTAATAAAGTTACATTACATTTCAGTTTTTATTTCTTGTACAAGTGAAGAATGATAAAAATGTAGATTCATGTTTTATGACACTCAAAGCAATGTTTGTTCCAAAGACTTTAAAGAGGTAGGTTTTAATATACTTGTAGTGTATAGTTAAGCGTTCTGTTCTAAAATCTCCTAGAAGCTGAGACAAAGAATTTACTTGACTTAAACAAAATACAGATTTAAAGCTGTCTCTGTCTTCACAGTTCTGTTCTCCTTGAGAAAGCAGATAATACATTAACATAGCAAAAGTTATTGTAAATGATAGGAAGCTATGATTTAAAATTCCTTTCTTGATTCCTGCATTTTTGGCTATCTTGAAAATTTTTAATTGTATATCTAAAAAAGTCAAGGAAATTAATTAAATTTAGAAAATTTAGAGGTCAGACATAGGCCAATGAAATTCTATAACAGGAACATCAGCATGCATATTTTAAGATAGATCTGCTATACTTATTATATCCTACTATGAGACTTACATATTTTCTGATGGCTTGAGCTTCATACCTTAGTATTCATCCTGGAAATTATTTTATAACACTCCCAAAGTATACTCTATTATTTTTTTTTATTTTCACATATTTATATGGTACACATCACTTTATAAAGCTTTAAGATGAACAATCCTCTTATCAAGAAGACTTCAACAACTAATGGCTAGAAATTAGTTTGGCACTGATTTAATGAAATACCACATTTACATATTATTTCAGCATCTTCATGTTCAATGTCTTTATTTTATTTGACATTCGATATTAGTTTATATTAGTTTCAGGTGTATAGTATAGTGGTTAGACATTTATATAATTTGCAAAGTGATCCCCTCAATAAGTATAGTACCTACCTAGCACCATACATTAAGTATACTCTATTCTTGAAACATATTTTATCAGGCCATTAAGTCATTTTCAAAAACTTCTTGAAGCCTATCTCACTAATTGTTATGCCAGTTCATACCAATTAGTATTACAGTTGGAGATATATACATATATATACATATATGTATATAAGTATATATATAATGTTTCATGTGCTTAAAAATTAAGTAAAAATGGAGACTGCTAGAGTGAAATGAGTAGTTCAGTAAAAGTCAAGTCTAGTACCCTGCTCTGCTACTGAACAGTCTGCAACCTTGGATAAGTCACTGAAACTCTCTGTGCTTCCCATTTTTTCATATGGTAAATGAAGGGGTTGGATTAAGTGGTCTTTAAGGTTCTTAGATAATGAGCTCTAAAAATCCATGATTCTTAATCCATGTATAACCAGATCCCAAATGTAATTGTGATAGGTAATTAAAACCTGTTCAAACTGAATTCATTTTCTGACACCTCAAACATGCTTTTAAGTTTAATTTTAATGGTAACCTTGTCCATCTATTTGCTCAAACTAGAAACCATGAGTTAATTCTTGACAGTATTCTTCTCTTCATCTCTACGCTTCCAAATCTAATTGGCCAAAGTTCTTATAATAGAGCCCTGTCTGCAATGTAAGTTCCCTGGAGACACAGATTTATCTTTTTGTTCACTTTCATCTGTCTACAGCCTAGTGTCGTTGCCTGCATATAGTAGGAGCTTAATAAATACTTGTTAAATAAATAGATGAGTGAGTCACCATGTCCTGTCAAATCTTTCTCAAAGATGCCTTTTCCAACTCGTCATTCTCAATGCTACTGTCGTAATTCAGGCCCTTATCTTCTCTTGTCAAGATATTATACTTGTCCTCCTCCCTGTAGTCTTTCCCTGTGTCACGCTAGTTTTCTGCACTGCTATCAGTGTCTCTCTTCTTTCTAGAATACATATATGATTAACTCCCATTCCTGTTTTTAAACAGATCTTTTGCTGGCTCTCCATTGCTTTTTGTGATCAAGTCTAAACATTTTCTTAATATTGTATTCAGGAATCTTCCTAGCCTGTCTTTCTGTTTTACCATAGATTAGTTGGATAGCTAATGGTTTCCCAAATTTACAGTGAGTCACCAGACATTGGCGTTCTTGTTCATATTGCTTCTTTTACTGAATGCCCTTACCCTCTTTTCCATTTTGGGAAATCCTGCTTATCCTTCAAGGTCTAAATCAAATGTCACCATCTCTGTGTAAACTTCCTTGACCTCAGCCCCATCCTTAACCCCACGAACATCTTTTCCTTTTTCATATTTTTATAGCCCTATATAATACTATTATAGCACTTACTACTTTGTATTATAATTAGTTGTGGTCCCATCTATTTCTTCCAACAAAGTTACTTGATTTCAGAGGCTTTCTCATACATTTTGTATCCTATGGCCAGGCAAAATGTCTAATACATAGTTGGTTCTTTTCACAAAAATAGTATATTGTAAATACAGACCTTGAAAAAAAAACACAAAGTTAATAAATTATGGACATGCTATAGCACTATTGCAGTATTCCCTCTGAAACCTATAATGGCTACTTAATCTTCATTTAACATGAATGCTTAATGTGCTAGAATGGCACTATTGACTGCCTTTATCATCCCAGCCTTTTTTATTATGACTAGACTATTGTAGATGATTCACACGTTCAGCTTTATCCTTTTGTTAATGTTTTCTCTTTACTAGTTCTTGATAACAATTCAGCTGGCTTGCCTGAGATCTTAGACCCTCAGAAAAGTACAGTGGGCTGAAGTGCATTACCACTGCCTGCTCAGACAGAAAAATCACTTTAACTAGACTAGGACAAGTCTGTGGGATTTCAGTTATAAAATCTTTGGCATTTAGATTATTGAGTATAAGAATTAAGTTGTTAAACTAATCTTCATTTAGCATTCTAGAATACAGTGAGAATAAGAACTGACATGATTTGATAGAATGTTCTTTACTATAACTCAGCATACTCAGAATGTGGTCTTAGAATCCCTGGGAGTCCCCAAGACTTTAGGGGCCCATGAAGTCCTTCTTTTTCCAATTACATATCTGTATGAGGCCATTATTTCTTTATATATTTCAGTAGTCAAAATAACCTATCATAATAATTTTAATACAGAAGCAGATATGAGACTGTACCTATCTTTTATTAAGCCAGATATTAATGAGATATGCAAAAATGTCACCATTCTCCTTTATTCAGCATGGAAACTTAGTTTTTTCTTCTAATGTATCTTTTTAAAAAATCCTTACATTTTATTTATATATGTAGCTTAATTTTATTAATGACTTCATCAAATGAGAACTTACCAATTTTCTTTGAGTGATTTCTTCAAAGTCTTCCTGAGAGAAATAAAAGGCAAGAGTTATGGGGCCTGATTCTAGGCATATTTCTGACAGGATAGAAGGATACATTGCATGGTGCCTAAGATGTGGTGGTTGCAGCTATAATAGGATTTAAAACATCTATAAAGTACTTGTGTGTTATAATGAAATAGATGTTACACAAAATAAGTGAACAGACTTTGTATTTTTTTAAGGCAATGGAAAATGCTGATAATTGTTGAAGCTTGAAAATAGGTATATGGGGTTCATTATATTAGTCTCTAATTTTACATATGTCTAAAAATTTTCATAATAAAAAGTTAAAGAAGATAGATTAGGTTGATATGTCTGAGATGTTTAACAATATAAAATAACTTTAAAGTCTATGCCAGATACATCTAGAATCCTATGTTCATTTAGTGGCATCAGAGCCTGAAGGAGAAAAACATCCATGCTCACAGTAAAGTGGAGAAAACCACCATATCTATTATAACCCATTTAGAGAAATATTTCAGTGGTAAACAAATGGCTTAAGAATCATCTCGGAGGTGGAAAAAGGCTTTAGAATATATTTGTCTACGTGGGAGGTTGCAGGAATGAGAGGAGACAAGGGAAACCAGAGAGGCTGAGGGAACCTGCAGAGGCCTCACAAGTCCAGATCAGAATTTTAATTCTGATCCATGATGCAATATGCAGTTACTATCCTCAGAACTGGAGTGTAGACAAGAGGTGTAGGGAGTGCAGTGGCTGAGTAAACCCCTAGTGGGAGTTGAAGGCAGAAAGGGTGGCAAACTCTTATCCTGTAATAAATTAAAAGAATCATGGCCAAAAGGTACTCTGGAACTTTTGAAACCTCATTTTATTAATAATGATAAAAATCATTATTCTCATCATATTTATCAGTTAAGAACTTTGAAGGAATTGCATTTAAAACAGCTTCCCTATAGCAACTGAAGTAACTTTATGTCCTCATCACACTTGGATTCTGGTACCTGTTGAAAAGATTTCATAATTTGAAAATGTTTACCAGTATTCTAAAGGAGAGAAAACTGTTAAAGTAAATACTTTGAATTTCATAGCTTCCCATTTTGTTAATTTGTTAATTAAAATGACAGTGATGCAGAGGAATGCTAAATATATATGATTATTTCTGACAAGCGTAATTATATGAAATTAGAGGAGGAGCAGGGGCCTCTGTGTTAAATAAAGCAGCAAATTCCACATGAGACTAGTAAGTTAAATGTTTGTTAATATAGATAAAAAGCATGCATGTGGGAGGGGATGATAAAATGAGTCGAAGAGTGAATGAATATTTGCAATTTGAGACTGTTTCCAAAAGATTAATTTTAAAATATTCTGTAAATGCCCAGTAGCAGATTTAAAAATAGAGTACGGACAGTTTTTTAAGGGAATAAAAGTTGAGTTAAGGGAGTGAAATCTTTCAGACATCTTATTTTTAATAATTACTACATAGGTATTAAAAATCTTTCCATGATGGCTTTTGGGGTTTGTTTGAAATTATAATTTATTATTTAACAAGCATTCAGCTAAGCACTGGAAAGGAACTGATCTCCTGTAATCTGGGAGTGAAGCATAAAGTCTACCAGATGTATAAATGAAAGTCTGGGTGGAAGTAAGAGAAGTGCAAAATATGGACTGAGAATGAAAATCATTGATTTTAGGTCATCTAACTGGAAGGTTGAAGTATGATGTATGCTTCCTTTCAATTCTGTATCAGGTATGGTTGATGTTAGAACCCTACCTGTCTACAGCCGTGCCACCCTAAACGTGCCTGATTTTGTCTGATCTTGGAAGCTAAGCAGAGTCTGGCCTGGTTAGTACTTCATGGGAGACCACCTAGGAATACCAAAGGCTGCAGGTGATTAAAAAAAAAAAAAAAAGAACCCTACCTGTGTTTCCAGATAGCAAAGCAGACTGGAACACTACAAATCCTGTTCCAAGACTTTTGTTAAAAGTTGTTGCCAAGAGACTGTTAACAGGAGAATAGCGATAACATCCATCTGTTTGGTGCTGTATTTCTCAGTGCCTAGCAGAGTGCCTGGCACATAGTAGAAGCTTAATAAATATTTATGTAATGAATGGTATATTCTGTTTATATCATATTCCTGCATAATGATAATCATAATGATGATCATACATTATGTCCGGACAATCCTTAACCATTTATGAAGTGCTTCATCTTGAAGCTGGTAGGATTTACTTATTCAGTAAACAGTTACTGTATATGTCTTCTATATACCAGGCACATAACTAAGTGCTATGGATATAGATACAACGATGTATAAAATACAATCTCTGCTCTCAAAGAGCTCACATTCTGGTAAAAGAAGTATCATCACCATACATTATGGTAAATACTACGAACATCCAGGTAAGCACAGGGGTGCTATGGAAACACACAGGAGAAGCACCGAACCTAGTCTTGTGGAGTCAAAGAAGGCTGCCTGAAGAAAGTGACAATTTATCTAAGAACTAAAGGATGAGTAGGAGTTAGCTAAGGGATTAAGGGAATGGGCAGGGCATTAAGCTGAGGGAGCTACCTGTGTAAAAGCTTCAGGTGTGCCAGTATTTCAGTATGGGTGAAAGAGTGGGAGTGATGTGTGGAGAGAGATGGGGCTAAAGAGGTCATTTAAAATACCAAAGTACATTAGATCACTGAAGAAAAAGTGTAGAGTGAGAAGAAAGCACAAAGACTGAAACTTGGGGCAAATGCACCTGAGAAGTAGAGAGAGGCAAAGAAGATCTTGTCCAAAGGAGATGGGAAGGTATGGTCAGAGATGAAGGCAAAGGGAGAGAATGGATCCAAGCAAGGAGGATTTCCCAGATGAAGGAGTGACCAAGAGTGTCAGATGTAGCAGTGAAATTCAGGAGGGAACTGTCCATTTTATTTGGTAATGTAATGAGAAAATCATTTAATATACCTATTTTATATGTAAAACTGAAGTTCACAGAAAATTACCTGTTTTGTCCAAGACCATACATCTAATAAACAACCTACATGGAAACTCTAATCCAAATTTTCTGGCTCTGACTCCAGTGCTTCTACCATCACTGTCTTCAACAATTAACGGAGAGATTTTTATTAGGATATATTTATAATTCTGAATATTTTGTTACAAAGGTCCTTAAGCAATAAAAGTTGTAATGATATAATTTGAATGATTTCAAATTATTTTTAATTAGCTTTTTTATCAAATTGAAGAATGCATGGGTTTGTAAATTTTTGTATGAGAGAGGGTTTATGAAAAGTTATGACAACAAGGTTGAACTTGTATATGCCATTTGTTCTGAATTTTTCATTTTATAATACACATTCCACCACATATAATTATGATCATTTACATATTGAGTAGCCATTATTTAGTCCAAGGCATGGTCCCTACTTGGCTAATAAAAGAGAGGGAGGCATTTTTGGCAGAGTTGAAGGTAACTGTGGCATTCTGGGAGGAACGACATGAGTGTTTGGGGCATTAGAGTATTGTAGAATAAAGATGGAGGGAGAGTAAGGGAGAGGATTTAAGGAAACTGAAAATTTTCAGCTGCAGTTGAAAGAGCATTATGGCTCCATTCCTTGATTAAAGGTCAGTCAATGTATGTGGTTCCCTTCCACATGATCGATTTATGATTTAGTGTTGAGGTTGAGTAAAATGTGTGACATTCAACTAAGTTTTGAACATTTCAAAGTCCATGTTATGACTTTGTAGAAACAGTTAATACTTTAAAAAGCCTTCATAAAACCAAAATTCTCACTGACATTATACAAATAAAAGTGAATTTGGTTACTGTAGGAGTACTGAATGTTAAATAATGTTTAATCATGTCCTATTAGATAAGAAATTCACAAACCTTCAGTACTTTGGCAATTAACAGAATGATAAGATATCAGTGTTTTCTTTAAGAGAATGACATATGTGTGAATACTCAATTCTTCACTATTATTAACTACAACAATAGGAGTGCTACTTGCATGTTGCTGATTTGGGCACTTTTAAGAATCAGAGAGGCCAACACAGTCCCTTGACTTTGTCACACATGAATGAGTTCACTAAATGAATTCTAAACCACTACCAGCTGAGATAGCTGCATTTCATTTAGTACCAGAGAATTATTTAAAAACCTAGCTGTGCTCTGCTTAATTCCAAGTAATTCTAAGGGACTAACTGCTAGTATGTATTAATTTAAAAAGGACATAATGTTGCTTAAATAAAAAGCACACCACTAACATGGGGCCAGCTATCTATCTCTTTCACTTACCCAGCACCATGTTCTACTGCCAGTTGCCAGCTAAAGATTACAAATTCAAATTCACTAAATGTAGAGAATACTGTTAATTATGTCTTTTTTAGCTTCCAAAATATTTATACTGCTCAGGATTATGGTTCTAAAATAATTGAATTAAAGGATCTGTTGATTACACCAGTAGGTAAAACCTTATGTTAGTTGGTATTCTCCTCCCACCCTCATCCACACCACACACTCCAGTCGTACTGCCTTCTTTGGCATCAGCATAATACAGTGGGTAAGAATGCAGACTCTGCAGTCAGACAGCCTGTTTACATCCTATGCCCGCCACTCATTAACTGTGTGGTCTTGAGCAAGTCACTTGACTTTTCTAAGTCTCAGTTCTCACATCTGTAACAATTTACGAAGACTTCAAATCCTCTTAAACTCCAAGGTGTTATTCTCATACTAATATTTTAAGAAATTTTAAATTACTGGGGTTGGATACTTTTTTGAGAGAGAGATTTATAATATAACTTGTCTTAAAGGGTTATTGTGGGGAGTAAATGAAAATGCTTGTTAACCACTTGACACATTACCTGACACATAGTAAAGGTTCAATAAGTGTTAGCTTGGATTATTTTCATCACACATTTTACTCATACTGTGATCAAAGGTTGTGTTAGTGAGATAGTAGGTTTAGAGAAGACAATACAAATTAATGACTATGGGACAGAGTTCTTTCCTCTGAAGTTAATACATTAACCATAGTCAAATTCATACCTTTAACGTTGGTTTAGCACAGAAACAATTGAGTAAGCAATTGAAAAACACTGTTGTTTCTACCAGAGTCACACCTTTATAAAATTATCTATAAAGGAATCCTATAAATATTTATCTGCTTGATTTTAAAATTATTTTCTCCCACATAAAAACTATTTAAGAGATGTGAATCCTATTTGTAATCTATACCTTAAAAAACAATTCCATAATACAAAAATCTAATAAACTTATTTTGCTAAAACTTTTTTATCCTTTAAATGCAAAACAGAGGAAACTGTCAGCAAAGGATCACTTGCTTATATTTTAACCCAAAAAGTTAAAAGCTTTAGTACTGTTCAAATTTTCACAGATTTTCAAAATGAGAGCTTAGACTACTAAAATGACATTTAAAAAACTTTTAAGTGATTTTACTCATAGTAAATTTAAAAATCAATCTTATTTTATTCTGAATCTATAAATAAGTCAAGATATAATTTGAAGATTTTTTTAGAAAGTAGATGAAGAGTGGTAGCTGATTCACTTATTCTCCAGGACTGCTCTTGACAGGTTAATTCTTCACTGTCACCAGACCACACAATTTTCTTTCAGTTCACCAGGAAGAAAAGTCTTCTTGAAGTTCCAGCTGGCCAATTAATTCAGCTAAAATGATAAATCCCTGTAATCCTACGTGAGATGGCTCAAATTTTCTTCATACGCTTTGGTATTACTTTTTAAAATTACACAAGTAGTATGTTAATGTATGCTCACTGGCAGGGAAATGTAGATTTTTACTGAAGAGGGTGCATTGTAGTGAGGGAGACCATGAGTAATGAAATTAATCACAATTATTGATACCTACTAATGTCAGGTATTATTCTAGAGTTTTTCACATGTGTTATTTCACCTAATTCTAACTAGGAAGGAACAGAGTTAGAATTTAGATTTAGGTCTGATTATCAAACTGTGGTAATCAAAATGTGGGGTGAAGCTTATATTAGAATGGGGTCAGTGGAAATAGTGAAGTAATGTATAAGAACAAATTTGAAAGAAACATTCTCAAATCTTGACAATCTATTAAAATTTAAGAGATATAGAAGAATAAACCAGAAATAACTCTAAGGTTTGAGAAGCTATGAGAATGAAAGTTAGGTTTTGTTTCTTAGGCAAGAATAAATATGTAACAAGTAACTCTAGATATGATACAATGGCTTGAGTAAGAGAACCAGACTAGAGCTATTTGTTATTTTTACCTCAGGCACATAGAATTGGATTACTCATAAACCTTGGTTAATGACACACTCACACCCATACATGGCCTGCTTTTATTAGGTAATTGTTGTTAACAATGTAATAACCACCCACAGATCCACTAAACAACAGTTAAGACCTTGTTAATAATTACATGGACTCATGTCCCACCCACCCCCATCATATTGTCCCCTCCTGAAAAACTTTAGCTCCAGATGGCTTCATTGGGAAGGTCTTGCAAGCATTTAAGGAAAAAAAATAATACCAGTTCTACATGAACTCTTACATAAAATTAAAGAGAAAATACTTCCCAACTCATTCTGTGAGAGCAGTGTTATTCTGTTAACAAAAGCAGATATTACAAGAAAATAAAACTACAGACCAATGTCCCTCGTTAACATGGATGCAAAGCTTAACATGATTTTATTAAATTGACTCTATCACTATGTAAACGTCATCATGACCAGATGAATATTATTCTTGGAATGTAAAGTTGATTTAACATTTGAAAATAAATTAATGTAATTCACCATAATAAAAATAAAAGCCATATGATTATCTGAATAAACACAGAAAAACATGATTAAGTCCAACATCCAGTCCTGAAATTACTGCAGCACAATAGGAATAGAAAAGAACTTAATTTGATGGAGGGCATCTAAGAAAAATCAATAGCTAAAATCATACTTAATGGTGAAAGACTGAACATTTTCCCCATAAGATCAGAAACAAAGCAAAGAGGTCTGCTCTCAGTGCTTCTATGTAACATTGAACTGGAAATTCCAGCTAATACAGTCAGGCCAGAAAAAGAGATAAAAGACATTCAGATTGGAAAGAAAAAAGTTAAACTGTGTTCATGGATGATATAATCGTCTATGTAGAAAAACTGATGGAATCTAAAAAAAAAAAAAAATAGAATAAGTTACTTTAGCAGGGTAGCAGGATATAAGATCAAAATACAAAAATAAATTATATTTCCATATACTAGCAACAAAAAATTATCCATTGAAATCTAAAAACAGCAGCAACAAATATGAAATTATTTAGGGATAAATCTCACGGAAGATACGGAAGACCTGCATACTGAAAACTACAAAACATTTCTGAGAAAAAATTATAGAAAATGTAAATAAATGGGGAGATATACTGCATTCATGGATCAGAAAACGCAACATTATTAAGATGCCATTTCTCCCCAGTGGAATCTGTGGAATCTATTTACAGATTCAGTGCAATCCCAATCAAAATCTCAGCAGGCATTTTTACAGAAATCGACAGTCTGATTCTAAAATTTGTATGTGAATGCAAAGGACCTAAATAGCCAAAAACAACTTTGAAAAAGAATAAAGGGTTACACTACCTTTTTCAAGGCTCAATATAAAGTACACTAATCAGGGTATCGTGATCATTATTAAAAAAAGAAAGAAAGAAAAACACTGGTGTCAAGGGAGACAGATTGATGGAACAGAATGGAGGGTCCAGAAATAGACCTACTCATGTATGGTCAGCTGACTTTGACAAAGGTACAAAATCATTTGAATGGAGAAAGGATGTCTTTATCAGCAAAAAGTCCTGGAAAAATTGTTATCCATATGAAAAAAAAACCTTGCATCATACACAAAAATTAACTTAAAATGAATCAAAGGCCTAAATGCAGAAACCAAAAACCATACAACTTCTAGAAAAAAATGTAGGATAAATTCTCTTTGATTGTAGAGTAGGCCAGTACAAAACCAGAAGCACAAACCATAAAAGTAAATATTGATAAAATGGACTTTATCAAAATGAAGAACTTATGCTCTTGAAAGGAGACTGTTAAGAAAATGATAAGACAACCCAAAAACTGGGAGAAAAATCTTTGCAGGTCATATATTTGATATAGGTCTTGTATCCAGAATATATAAAATATTCTCAAATCTGAAAATGGAAAAATAATCCAGTGATAAATGGGCAAAAGATTTGAATAGATACTTCACCAAAGATCTTTTACAGATAGAAAAGGAACATATGAAAAAATGTTCAATTACCATTAGTTATAAGAGAAATGTAAATTAAAACTGTAATGTGATGTCACTACACATCTTTACAATGTCTCAAATTAAGAAGACTGTACCAAGTGTTGGTGAGGATGTAGAGAAAGTGTAACTCTCATACACTACTGGTGGGAAGATAAAATGGTACAACCACTTAGAAAACAACTTGGCATTTTCTTAAATGGCCTAGCCATTATTACACTTTGTTTACCTATGAGAAATAAAAAAGCATATGTCCACAGAAAGACTTATCCGTGAATATTCATTGCAGCTTTATTTGTAATAGTATCTGGAAACAACCCTAATGCCCATCAACAGATGAATGGTTAATAAATTGTGATATATTTATACAGTGGAATAATATTCAGAAATAAAAAGGAATTAACTATTTATATATCAGCAACATGGATGAATATCAAAATAATTATGCTGGGTAAAAGAAGCCAGACAATAAAGTACACACTATACGATTGCATTTATAGAAAATTTTTATTTTTAATTTTTTTTACAGATTGCAAGGACCTTATCAGTTTACAATCCCTTATTTTTTATTTTTTATACCTATAGCACCGGATCTTCCTAGATGGTCTCCCATCCAAGTACTAACTAGGCCCAATCCTGCTTAGCTTCCAAGATCAGACGTGAACAGGCTTGTTCAGGGTGGCATGGCTGTAGAACATTTATAGAAAATTTAATCTGCAGTGACAGCATATCTTCCGGGGGATGGGGTTGGGAGAGACAAGAAGAGGAGTGAGGTAAGGGGCCTGAGAAAACTTTTGGAAGTAATGTTTATATTCATTATATTGATTGTGGTGATGGTGTCAGAACTTAGCAAATTTTTCACTTTAAAAAAGTGTAATTTATTGTATGTCAACTATACCTTAGTAAAGCTGTTTAAAAAAAAATTAAAGCCAGAGATAAAACTCAAATTTATTTCATTAATCCAGAAGTAGGCAGGAAAAGGGTGATAGAGGAACAAAAAAAGAGTGTCAAATAAGAAACATATCAAAATGGTAGACATATACATTCATATAAATATATTAAATGTTAATGGACTAAACACTACAATTAAAAGACAAATATTACCAGAACTGATTTTTTTTAAAGCAAGGTCCAATTATATACTGTGTCCAAGATATGTACTTCACATGTAAAGGCATAAATAGTTTGAAAACAAATGGCTAGAAAAGTATATATCATGCAAACTAAATTTAAGAAAGTTGGCATGACTATTTTAATATCAGAAAAATTCAAGACAATGTGGTAAGAACAGGGAAGTTTCATACTGACGGAAGGGTCGATTCAAAGAGAAGATATTATAATCAGTATATATGCACATAAACGAGTTTGAAATTACATGAAACAAATGACAGAATTAAAAGAAGAAATAGGCAATTCCACATAATCAAAGATGGGTAGAACTAGGCAGAAAATAAATAAATGGTAAAGACAGAAATCTAAACACAATCAACCACCTTGACTGGTTGAATACGACACCCAATAACTGCAGAATACAAATCCTTTGCAAAAGCACTTGATACTGTCACCAAGCTATTGGGCCATAAATTTGCAAGGATCTTTTAATACTAGGCACTCTGTATTCTTCTATACCCTAAATCTTGGGAAAAGGAGCTGAGGGTTATCAAGATTTATTACTTGCCTGGATCATGTCAGTACTTCATAAGGAGCAATTAACATGCTCTTTATGTTTACAAAAATGCATAGCATATGTTAAAAATTAAGTCATTAAAATTTTAATTTAATACTAATATCTTTTTTTCAGGTACAAAATTACACAAAACTTGACAATCACCCTAAGACCACATAGGACGAACATGAACGATATTTCCCAAAAGGCTGAGGTAAGTCTCAGAAGTTAAAAAAATGGAGGAGACATAAGCTTGACTGTAGAACTGCTGAAAGGGCAATTGTTTGCTGGAAAGGTCATATTCAGCAGTTCATAAAAACAGCATCAAGATGTAAAACGTAAAAAGGGGTACAATTCACAGGCTGGTCTTAGGCCTATTGTTTTAATAATCTCCGAAGGATTCTAATCTACGAAGCACAACTATTAAATTTGTGAATAATAGTGAAGTGGATGTGATGGCTAGCATCTTGAATAGAATTTTAATATCTTAATATATCTTAGAAGTTTTTTTTTTCCAGTATTAAAAAACAGACTAGTCGTATATTCCTAGGAGAAAGCGATAATTAACTCTCAGGTGAGGATCCTTTTTAGCACATCCTCCAGTGGCTGCAAAAGAACTTCTCTTAGCCATTTTCTGGTTCTTGGTTGCAGTTGCTGAGAGTTGTAGCAGAAAAGCTTACCCCGAACTTCATTGATACCCCAAAATTATAAACTTTAAAAAACCTTAAATGGTCAGTGACACTATAAGTAGATAATAAAATAGAGACTGGGTATGCTACAGATTAAGCAATTTGTCATTATCACTAGGAGAAAGGGTTTGGTGTTCTGAGGCACTGAAGTTTTATTTACTGAAACTTCTTTTAGAGATCAGCTTGATTTTCAAAAATGAAAATAATTTCCTAGTTTTAGAGTGGAGGAAAATCTTTTTTCCAGTCTTTTATCAGATTTCTGTTACTTTAGGAAGCTCTTTTGCCATTTGGGACTTTCCCTCTTAGAACTCATCCTCCTTGGAATAATACAGCCTTCTTAACGCATTTTTAACATTAGTTTAAAGAAGTTCTATATGGGTAGTGCAGTAGAAACAATATAAATCACTGTTCGTGAACAAAGATCCTGGCATGCCTCAGCCACAAATGAGAAATAAAGACTGTCCTTCAGTTTTACTCATATTAGATATGGAAACAAGCAAGAATGTTAACATGTGAATTAGGTTTCAAACTTTAAAATCTAAACTTTTGCCTTATTTTCATCTTCATCTAATTTACTGGAATTAGTCTTGGTACCTTGTAAACAAGTGATGGAGTAGAATGATAAAATACAGGTTGTTTTAACTTAGAACACCTTCCATGGAAAGCACTTACAAAATGGGACTTCTTTACTATATCTTAATAAAATTTTTACTCTCGTATTTTCTGTAATTTCCTTTTTTTATACTTAGATTTTAGAAAGTATGTAATCAGATTTAATGATCAAAGATTTCAAACTCATTTCTATTTTCTGTTTCAATAACTAGTTCTTATATTGCTTATTCTGATCTACCTTTATCTAATTTCTTCCTTTTTTTTTTAACTTTCTTCTCTTTATTTTCTTCTAATGAAGATTCTGCTTTCTTCATCTAAACCTGTCCCAAAAACCTATGTGCCAAAACTTGGCAAAGGTGATATAAAGGATAAGTTTGAAGCCATGCAGAGAGCGAGGGAAGAAAGAAATCAAAGGAGATCTAGAGACGAAAAGCAAAGAAGAAAAGAACAATATATTAGAGAGAGAGAATGGAACAGGAGAAAGCAGGAGGTTATTTTATTTTATTTTATTTTATTTTATTCTTGTGCAAATATTCATTTTCATCTTTTTAATTTACATTAATTTATTGTTCACATTAACCACATTTCATATTAACTAATTGAAATCGTTTGCCGTATTTATATGCTAATGTCAAACTATGAATATATGATTTAGTCTAAATTTGTGACATGTTCATATTAATTCATTTAACTGTCTAGATTAAAGAAATGCTTGCTTCTGATGATGAGGAAGAGGTATCTTCTAAAGTAGAAAAGGCTTATGTCCCAAAGCTAACAGGTAAGAAACTTGAAGAGTAAATTGTAAATGAAATTGCAAAAAAGGAAACAGCAAAATATCAAGTATATTTCATATATTCTTAGGAACTGTTAAAGGTAAATTTGCTGAAATGGAGAAACAAAGACAAGAGGAACAAAGGAAGAGAACAGAGGAGGAACGAAAACGCAGAATTGAGCAGGATATGTTAGAAAAGAGGAAGATACAACGTGAATTAGCAAAAAGGGCTGAGCAGGTATACACTAAATATTAAGTTGGTATTTGCTTCAGAAAATAAATGTATAGAGTAAAATTAATCATTATGTTGCCTAATTAAAATATTTTAATATAACATGAACCTATTAAATAGCTAACTTGAAAATAAGATCTTAAGCACAGATATTTAATATCAGATGCCTAGAAGAATAGGGCAGAAGGAGTCTGTGTTAAAGTTGAATACTGAGATGACTTTTGTTATATACCATCTTATCATTCTGTCCACATTCCTTACACTGTCCACATTCTTTGTTTTTCTTGACATATTAGAAGATTTTACAAAGATGTAAGGCAATTTCACATATAAACTATCCACAAGCACCTAACAAAATGCTGATCTTTATAATAGCAATTAATAAATACTTTTTGGTTATTATCAAACACTAAGGCATAATTAGCATATCTTCCTACTCAATAATTTGAAACCAATTAAAACACATTTTATTTAATAACGATATTATTAGATAACTTAACCTTTTCTTTTAAGTTGGGGATGATAATAGGAGAGGGAAGCAAATATGTAACAGCCATTTCCTGATGCCCATAGCCACAGATGACAAATTAGAATTAAAGTATTATTACTACAATTTTGTAAAATCTCTTTATGAACTTCAAATTCTCATATATATTATCTCAGAGCATGAGAACTAAGAGGCTGGTAAGTATTTTTAAAATGCTCAAGAATCTGATCTAATTTCCAGAAAAAGCTTACCTCACAAAATGATTAATGATTATAATGGCATAGAAACTTGAAGTTCTAATATTCATAGTTATATTTTAAGTAGAGAACCGATCAAGTCCCAAAAATTTATTTACTACATTGATATTTGTTTTACATCATAAATTACCTGTAATCATGGAGTTGAAAAGATGACAGAAGACTGTTATATTGTTTATATATTTCAACCTGATCTACATTGGAATATCAAGAGATGATCAGTGTTTTGAGCTTTATAAGATAATGTATTTATCTCCTAGAGTTGTAAATAAGATTATATGAGTTAATAAATGCAAAACACTTAGAACAGTGCTTGGTACAAAGTGAGTGGGTTATAAATACTTAATGTTTCACCCAAATAGTAATACATATAGATAAAGTATCATAAAACCATTTTAGTTTTCCCTTCTTCTCTCATCAGTGTTTTAACAAATATCCTAACATTGTCTTCACAGTATATATTATCTCTTTAAAAATCATTTTAATTGTGAGATTATACTTGGCTCATTTTTTTTTTGCCTACTCTTAAGTGCCTTAAATCTGTTTGCTGTGCACCTTTCAGCTTCTACTGTCTTTCTAAGAAGTGAAAAAGAAGGCAAAGCATATACCATACTTGTATGTCAAAGAAATTTATTTACACAGACTTTGCAAATAACCACTTCTACGGCACAGATATGGTGGCAAATAATGACATATACCAGATGAATTATAGAAAATAATTGGAATTTCCAAATTTGTACCTCTGTAAGAAAGCATGCATGGTATTATATACTTCATCTCTGCTATCTCCAGTCATCAAAGATTAGTATACCTTTTGCAATGAAATTTCACAGAGGAATACAATTATAATAAATGAGTATTATAAATTATATTTTAAAGATAAAATAACTATATATAATTATATTTATAATATAAATTATAAAATAAAGTAATAAAATTATAATAAAATATATAGTTGAAATTCATGGTATTAGGCAGCAAATAGTGGGTATGCACCTGGGCTTAGTCTACTTCTTTTGTCTTCTGTCCTTTTTCAAAAAACACTGATTACTCACTAGACTGTAAGACCCATCACAACCCCAAGAACTAAATGTGTAGGTGGTGGTTTCTCAAAGGAAAACTGTGTGTATTGAAGAGGTGAATTTCAGTATGATGAAGATACACTGATTACTCGCTTGACCGTAAGACCCATCACAACCCCAAAAACCAAATGTGTAGGTAGTGGTTTCTCAAAGGAAAACTGTATTGAAGAGGTGAATTTTAGTATGGTGAAGACAGTATACTCAGAGAGCGATAAAAACAAAATATAATCATGAAAAAGAACCACTTTAGTAACCCTAGATACTACATGGCAGGGTGCCATAGAATCCTGGTTAATGAAATTTTTGACCTATTAAATTATTTGAGACTATATACGTAGAACAAAATAAACTATTAATAGCAATTTCATTTTGCAAATATAGCAAGTCTTTTAAAACCTAATTAAGTATATTTTCCACTCAAATCTAATAAAATTTCATCTATTTTTTAATATAAGAAGTATGGTATACGTAGTCAATAAGAGTCTTAATGTTCGTTTGAAAAATCCATTTATACAAGTCCATATTCAAGAATTCTATAGAATGGATTCCTGTGTCAGGAGGGTGGCTGAGTGACCTCCAAGAAATTACCAGTTCTAAGATTCTGAGATCTTATGATGAATTAAAAATGGGTATACTTTCATATACTGGATATTAGAATCAAAGACCAATACAATTTGGGGAAGAATCTTAACTTTGTATAATCTGGTTATCTTTGAGGCTACTCTGATGGGCAAGGTTAACTAATATCTATCAATTTAGAAAAAGAGAAGTTTTTGGTGGGGGATTAGGATGTTGAAAAGAAAGGGAAGAAAAAGAAGTTGGTTTGTGAAGGAACAAAAGGAGTATTCTTTCCATAAATCAAAAGAAACAGTTGGGAAGCAGCTCTTCAGTGGTGGCTTCTGAAAGTCAACACAATAAAGTTAATACGTGAATATACTAACAACATGGCCACTTGGGAAAATTCATCTTTTTCTTTGTTTGTTGAAACTCAATAAAAAAAAAATCTTTCATTGTTTTGGTAATGGTTTAAAATGAAGAAAAGAAAAAAGAAAAAAAAAAACCTAAACAACTAAAGAAAAACCCCTCTAACCTCCAGATTAGTTATTTAATCCTTACAATAAGCTAATAAAAATCTGAGATGGTTATAGCAGCAAGAAAAGAAATTTAGTGTTAAGAAATTCAGCAATCCTCTTCCCTATACCCTCAATGTCTGGCTTCTCACTATATCTCTAGAAATTTTATTGAGAGATTAGTGTGATTTTAGAGGAATTGTTAACATTCTTTTGAAGGAAAAAATTTTGTAATTATTTTATTATAGATCCATTAAAATTTTTCTTAGTATAATACATCATTCAACAAAACTTTTATAATTTACACAGCAAATCAGTGTGATAAATAATTTTGTAACAAAGCAAATTATTCTGAATAAACAATTAAAAATAAACCTTTGAAATATAAAATAGATTTATTTTTAACAATTTGTTCAACATAATTTATTTTTCAAGAAATTTGGTATCTTAATAAAATGTATAATTTCTTCCTTGGCAGAGAATATAAAAAAGTGGGAAGATGAGAGAATAGGAACTTAGCCAGCCCAATTCACAGTATGAACCAAGGTACAGCAGAACTTCCTTAGATTGTGTGAGGAGCAAACTGCTTTCAGGCTATTACATTGGTTGTTAAACATCAAATTAGAACAATAAACAATCTGAATTTTTTAACTTTTCCCATTTTCCCATTGTTTATGTTTTCTTTTCCTGCGATCTCAAACATTGCATTGTTTAACTCACCTATCTTCTTTTATTTCTGTTTGTATATTGTACATTATGTACATTGGCCTGCCCCTTAAGCTAACATAATGATGTTTCTTATGAGTAATGGCCAAATTGAGCTCCCTCCTTTTGAATGAGAACCTTTCCTACTTAGCGCTCATTAAAATATAAACAGTTATGACTTCTCGAATTGTTTTCCCCTACTAAACTAGCCGCGTGAAAGCCTATATCTTTCACTGCATTTTATTATTGTGTCAGCTATGTTTTTTCCTTATATTGTAAAATATAGTCATGATGGTTATTTGATTATCTGATTACTAATGATAGGTTTTCCTTTGGCTGAGGCAGAGACAGAGATTGGAGAAATGTTTCTGTATCTTGGTTTAAATGGATAATTTAGCTAATAATCACTGTTTGTAACTCATAGACATGTCATAAGACTTTAGTCCATTATCCAAATTCCAGAATTACGGAGATAGGCTTTATTTTAATTTTTTCTTAATATCATTCCCTAGATATTGATATCTATATCAAAATACAAAAAAAAATGATGTAAGATTTAACCTCCACTTAAAAAGATAGGCTAATTTGGAATAACCAAAATATTTCAAAAATTATGTTAGAAAATTTACAAGTCACAACTCAATTACTTTTCCATTGTATGTTTAAAAGCAAAAAGCAGAAATCTGATGAAATGTAATGATATGAAATTCTCATTCAATAGATTGAGGACATAAACAATACGGGAACTGCATCAGCATCAGAGGTAAATGGACATTTACTTTAATGAAACATCACCTAAAATTATCTGATTCACAATCTTTTAATTAAAAAATTAAGTTTTTATTCTTCTTATAATAAGTACAGCAAACTGACAAAAAGGACAAAATTACTTTTCAAGGCAAGATCATATTTTTGCACTTTCTAACACTATAGATTAGTGTTTTTAAAGAAAAGTATGTTTTTGCTTTCATGGTTACATTAGAGACTCAGTCTCAGTTTGAGATACTCTGCCAAGACTATATATTTCTTAAATGTTACCAGTAGTTGAGATTGTTGAAAGCAGACATTTTTAAGAGGCAGTTTTCTTATCATCATTTGTCTTCTTTCCTCAGAGTTCCTGATAGTTTGTTTTGGTTATCACAAACTAGTTGAGTACAGTATCTATTACCATGAAGGAATGTTCAACCACAAAAATTTTAGTTACTGCTTTTATCTAACAGAAAAGTTAAAAATCAACTTGATGGTGGGCCTAAAACTACAGCCACAAAAATTGGAAGCAATTTTATTTTAGGGGCATGTGTTACATATTATAATTCTTCACTTTATGTTTGAAAAAAAATTCAGCAGCAACAATAGATTATGTAATAAATGAATTAAAATAAATTTTAGAAACAACAAATTTAAGAATATTTTAATAGAGTCAAAAGCCAAAGTTTTATCTATGATATGTTTAATATCATTTGGAAGTACTGTTTTTTTCTCACTAAATATTAGTTTTATTAAATATTTAAAAACTTGCATGGAGAGAAAAGTCACATGGAGAAGCGTTTTTACGTGTGCTTAAATAGAATCTATCCACCATCAAGTTGATTTAGAGCACTCTCACGTGCACATGACCTTTTGTGGGATTAGTTCACAGATAGTTAAATTCTGATAGTGTCATACACTTTTTTCCAAACAGCTGTATTAACACCATCTTCTAGGAAAGAAGATGTTCCTTGAACCTTGTCAGCAGTGGATTTCCATGAGATTAACTCACATTGTACAATAAATTCAGAGAAAGAGCTCTTTAATAGAAATCTGTAAAATATGTATAAGTTTTCATTCTTCATAACATTGATGGCAATGTAATGACATTCACCAATGATGGAGATAAAAGTTCCATGAAACCTAAATTTTGATTAGAAATATGCTAATTATCTATTTTATAAATTAGGAAGGAGATGATTCACTACTTGTAACAGTGGTACCTGTCAAATCACATAAAACATCTGGAAAAATAAAAAAGAATTTTGAAGATCTAGAAAAAGAACGAGAAGAAAAAGAAAGGGTCAAGTATGAAGAAGATAAAAGAATAAGATATGAAGAACAACAACGATCTCTCAAGGAAGCAAAGTGTCTTTCACTAGTCATGGTAATTTTTTTTTTAAGGAACAAATCAGAGCAGTTAAGTTGGTTAGCATTTCCATTTATTAAAAGATGGGTTTTATAATGTTTTCTTAGGATGATGAACTGGATAGTGAGGCAAAAAAATCAATTTCTCCTGGAAAACTAAAACTAACTTTTGAAGAATTAGAAAGACAAAGACAAGAAAACCGAAGAAAGCAAGCTGAAGAAGAAGCAAGACAACGTTTAGAAGAAGAGAAGCGTGCTTTCGAAGAAGCAAGGCGGCAAATGGTAAAACAAACATATATATGTATATATATAAAACACATTTATACATATGTTATTTTATAATGACATGTAACATCTGTATATTGTGTAAATTATATATAATTTTATATTATAATTTATAAATGTTATATATAAAACATTGAATATTAGGGAGGGCAGCTGGTTTTAGATAAGGTTCATTCCTATAAATTCAAGGAGATTTTCTATATAAAAGGGTCTGATTTGGAAACTATACATATTCCATATGTAATATGTATTTGCATTTTCCATTTTCCATTTTGGGACATTTTATCTAACATGCTATAGTTTTTATAAATAGTTATGAATATGCAGAATAATTACTCAGTGAATCTGGTTTCTCATGATCTGTTAGTTCAGCCTGCAATGTATTTAATGGCAGGGTGCAGCATACTTGCAAGTCTATTCATAAGCGTACACTTAGTTTCAGTCCAGTTTTTAAAGGTTTGAGCATATCAAAATAAGTTTACTATATATATATCCATAGTGTGGTGGTTAAGAGCATGGATTTTGAAGCCAGACTGCCTGGATTCAGATATCTACCATTTAATGTGTAATCCTGGAAAAGTTATTTAATCTATGTCCTTGTTTCTTCATTTGTAAATGGTGAAAATAATTGTGCCTACTTCTTACATGAGTTAATAGAAAGAGGTTAAAGTAGTGTCTGACATATAATAAGTGCTTTAAAATGTTAACTTATTATATTAATAGATTTATCAATGAAAAATAAAATTGTAATAAGAAACACTGATTCCAGATTTTATTATAAGAATTTAAAAACAGAACACCTATAATTTTTTAAAGCTTTCAGAATTTCTTGTTTAACTTCATTAATAATGTTCTAAGGACTATATCTCCAAAATTAAAATTTTCTAGACATTTGTTTGAAAATGTTATTACTTTGGGGTAATTATAGTTGCATAATACCTATACACTTTATATCACTGGTGGTGAAATGTAATAGAAACATCATCAATTAACTGTCATAAATTTTCATGAATAGTTTAATATTATAATTTTAATTGCAAAATCATAAAATTTGATTTTTATATAAAATAGTTCCAGATAATAATCTTTGATCTGATTTGCATAAAGAAAAGTACCCGAGTTCATAGTAAAAAAAAAAACAAACCATGAAGTTTACAAAATGAGAACTTTATTTTACTGCCAGAGACTCTGTGTAGGTATATTTGAACCTCAGTTTAAGTACACATGCACACACACGTGTTATGTTTGTTCTGGGAGAATTAATGTTTAATAACTTAACCCCTTAAAAATTTTAAATGCTTCATCTGATCTATTTAAAAATTTGACTTGCTTGTGAAGTTTTATTTAACTTGAGTATGTATCTATTTGGAATTTCTCCAAATTTGAATATTTTATCATATAAGACATAAAGGAAGAAGGGGATTTTGGTCAAGTATATTAAGGGTAAAGAAACATTCCCGTGTGAGGTGACTGATTCTGTGCCTTTTGACTGACAATTCATTCTTGTCTACAAATAAACCTCAATTCTTAGTATTGAGTCGTTTCTTGGTTAGGTAAATGAAGAGGAGGAAAACCAAGACACAGAAAAAATTTTTAAACAGTACCGCCCTGGCAAACTCAAACTCAGTTTTGAAGAAATAGAAAGACAAAGGAGAGAAGATGAAAAAAGGAAAGCTGAAGAAGAAGCCAGAAGGAGAATAGAAGAAGAAAAGAAGGCATTTGCTGAAGCAAGGAGAAACATGGTAAGACAGAACATTCAATTTGGCGAGAGGAATACCCTATTATTCTGAAATATGTGCTAAGAGTAGGGATGGCAAATAAGTGTTAAACTCTCCTGTGGCATAATAACAATCAGATAAAGGTGTTTGCTTCAGTGTAATAATGAGAAGGTTCTAATTAAATTGCTATGCCTAGCATAGAGGGAAGTTATGTTTTCCAGAACTCACAAAGTTATACTTCTTATACCATGTTAACATTTGTAAAATGTGCAGTTATCTGACAAATTTTATTTTCAAGCAAGTTGACATGTGAACACTACATCTCCTTCTTGAAACATTTTAATTGATTTAATTGATATCAAAACCTGGTTTTCTTCCTATGTCTAGGCAAGCTTCCAAGTGTTTATTTGGCTTTACTACCCACCCAGATACTCAAATCAGAAACTTGGGAGCCTTAAAACACACCTTCTCATTCATGCCTCACATCCAGTTATTCACTGTTTCATTTATCCTACCTCCTATCACTCTAAAAATCTGTTTTCCACCATTTCCTACTTCCATCACTATAAACCAGGTTACCTTGCCTTAGGCCAAGCATGTCCTTCTCTCCTTTCCCTGTCCTCTGCTATGTCCTATTCATATATTTCATTTCCTCTGGGAAGCCTTCCCTGATAACACAAGTTCCAGAGAGCTGTTCCTTTTATGTACTGATAGCATTTGGTACTCCCCCAGCATAACACTAATCTTGTATTGTTGCTTGTAGCTGTCATTCTTACTCAGTGAGGCTGTGACTGTTTATCAGCCATGTGGAACAATGCATTCTAGTGTAACAAATTTACTATACATGTTTGTGGAATAAGTGATATTAAAACTATCTGATGTTTTATGAGGTAATCCTTGCTTCACAAATGGTTTCTACACAGAAACTCTACAAACACTGTGAAAATATTTAATTTTTAGAGAATAAACAGATTCAGAAGTGGTAGATGAGAAGTAGCTATGATCAGGAGATCTAGTCCTGGGGGTAGATTTTAAGGCAAGAACTGTCTGTTTACCATGATTCACTAGTGGAAAAAGTGCAGAGAAAGAAAACAGTATTAAACCAAAAGTCTAGTTTTCTAGGGACATTTCTGTATCAGGAGAGAAAAGAGAATTTTCTCTTAATTTATATTGTTTTCTTATCCAGGGCCAAGATTTAGGGTATTATATATAGCTCAGTTAATTTGCGTGCGCGCGCACGTGCGTGTGTGTGTGTTAATTTGTATATTAATAAAAAAGTTTTTGGCGATTTTTAGATTGTAAGACAAAATATTGTTTCTGGGTTTAACTGGTTCTGTGGTAAAAGCCTGTCATATATAAATCTTGGAACAAATAATTACCCTTTGCCTTTCTCATTCTCCTATGTTTATTTCAGACACAGGGTGACAATTCAGGCCAGAAGTTTATTTATATATTTTCAGAAGATAGAAAAAGATAAGTGGATAATTGTTTTTCATGGTAAACTATATTCCAAGTTGATGATTTCAAAGCAGAGTTTCTAATTGAAATTTAGAGATTGCCTATATTCAAGGAATGATAATGTAGTAATAAAGCTGGCATTTGGGAGCTTTCCAGGGTGTCAAGCTCACTCCTAAGTGTTTCCAAACTTTCTCATGACAACTCTATGAAAGTTGTCACAGATAAGTAGACTCAGACTTCGTCTAGATAACTTGCCCGAGGTCACATCTAAATGGCAGCTAAACATGTAATTCATGAAATTACAAAAAGGCAGTCTAAATCATTATTTATTATTTTGTTAGAAAGACTTTTAAGTTTTGAATCCCACCTTTGCCATTTAGTTATTTGTGTAACTTTGGACAAGTTACTTTTCAGTGCCTAAGTTTCTATAAGATGGAGATATTAATAATTCCTGATTTGTAGGTTTAGAGGATAAAATAAGGCAGCTCTAAGTAGTAACTATTATTACTTATTTTTTAATTAGCTTGACAGTAAAGAAATAAGTGCAATAAAATCATAGCATTGATTTTTGCCTGATTATAAAGGGATCCTGATGGGTTATATAATTCACTCAGACAAAACCATGATTGAACTGAAATGCTGTTTTAATTACAAGAATGAAGATTCATTTTAATGCAATTAAAAAGTGTTCAGTATTAGAAAATCTTAATGTTTAATTCAATTTGCTGAGTAAAGTCGAAGTATTTCTTTGTGTTTATTAGAATGAAGAATAGATGGTCACCAGTTCCTCTTGACTCACAAAATTCTTAGTCTTACATTTTCTAATAACTCCTCCATTGTTTATTGTTTTATACATTTGAAGAGAATTCAGGTCTCTTGGTTTTTAGTTCAGTGTGAAACCTTTCTATCAATTACACAGTTTCTACAAGAAATATTCCCTTCTTAGTATGTATAATTTTGGCAAGAGCAATAAAGGAATTATTTTCAATAGGCAGTAGATGACGACTCCCCAGAGATGTATAAAACAATCTCTCAAGAATCTCTTACACCGGGAAAGCTGGAAATTAATTTTGAAGAATTATTAAAACAAAAAATGGAAGAAGAAAAACGACGAACAGAGGAGGAACGGAAGCATAAGTTAGAGATGGAAAAACAAGAATTTGAACAACTGAGACAAGAAATGGGAGAGGTAAGATTTTAAGAAATATCCATTTATAGTCCACAAATATTTATTAATCTAAATATGTTTCATATATTACCTTATAACAACTTTCATAGCATTATTATTCACATAAAGAACACACAACATGCTTCAGTGAGGCACTTGGTACAAGTTTAAGCATTATGTGCACTTTTATCCTACCATAACTCTACTCTCTTCCTTGCTAGTTTAAAAAATATATGATTCCAAGTGACTGAGATATTACTATAATACCTTAAGTAAATGTCTTCTTATTTGTGTGTTGGTTATGTCATTATTGAGAACTGTTGTTCTAAAGTACTTAATATACTCATTTACACTTTTTACTCTTTGAAACAGAATTAAATTGATAAATTTAATCAAAATTAGATAAAACTACAGGAGTACCATAAATACTATTAGGAATATCTGTTTGTTGAGTCTTTAAATCATTTTATTTTATTAAATTATTCTTAGAACTTTGATGCCGTTACATATTTCAGTATGATTGTTCCAGTATTGAAATGAAACACTCACACACACAGACTGTATACGGCCAGCCATCTTCATGGGCATGCAACTTGTGCCCTCACAGAACCCCATGCTCAGAAAGGTCGTGCTTAGGGTTTAATGCTCTGAGGTTGCCATCTTGAAATGTTCAATAATTTTATCTTTGAATCTGTGTTGTAAATGAAAGCTGATTGGACAATGGAGCATGTGCTAGTCTTGGAGCTTTGGCTTACCCACACATCCTGCTGTCTTCCTTCCTCCGTGGGTTCTAAGCAGCCTCTTCCCACCTCCTGATGCCCTCAAGGCCCTTTTCTCCTTCCTGCCCCTGGACACTGCAGCCCTCCATCTGGATGGTTAACCAGTTGCATAGCAGAAGAGGGAAGAAAGAGGGATCCACCATTCCACTGTCATCCTTGGCCCTGGCAGCAACATGAACAGAGTTGGGGAAGAGTGCTCAGCCCTGACTTGGGGTGAGGGGAATAGTGGCTGTCCCAGCCTTGGACTGGTAGTGACACAGTATGTTTGGTAGGTAGCTCGATGAGACCCTCTAGCCAGCTCTCGATCTAGTAACTGAGTGGGTTCCTAGACAATAGTTGCAATTTTAGAAATTATCTCTTTACCATGGTTTGAGGATTGGGCCTGTGGGGATATTTGCCTCCATGCCCTCGCTAACCAGATTATAAATGCTGTATAAATATATAGGTAATAATAAAATATAATGAATACGCTATAGGGAATCTTCCCAGGTCTAGCCTTAAAATAAAAATGGTTATTTATTTTATAAGGGAAATTGAAAATGAATTGTCTAGAAAAACTAACTTCTAAATTAGAATACATTTCGGTATATTATTGAGATGTAATCTAATTACTATATGGCAGAATGTAACTGTCAGACATTTTGGTGCTGAGTGACTTACCCCACTATGTCTGGGAGTTTTCAAGCAAGTAGCACACCAATTCCAAGATCAGCTAGACTGTAGCTGATTAGTTCAATCATAAATTTTGATCAGAATGATTTGGACACCATTGTGATTATGTTGTATATCACAAATTTATTAGTTTCTGGTATTTTAGGAGTTGTCCGTTCCCCACTAGACAGAAGAGTAGAGGAAGTATTAAATGAATAATTTTTTTCCCCTTGGTTGAACCAAAAAATTATGCCTCTTGTCACAGGATTCACTGTGACTCCTCTTCCTGCTTTTTTTTTTTTTCCTTTTCCCCTCAGCCTAGAACTCTAGGTCTTCAGGAAAAGTATACCAGGAGTAATTGCAGTATTTTACCACTCCATATAGTGAGATTAGGGTTTAATTAAAGTTAAGAAGTATATGAAGAACTAGTGATAAAACAAGGAAAAGGAATCTGAATAAAAAGTATTCAAGATAAAATGGTATAAAAATTAGATCTCAAATTGGTTGACTTTCTTTCTTGGCAGAATATAAAATTGAGAGTACAAGTGATATGTAGCAAAATGTAGGGATTTTACCAAACTGTATCTGTAGAACTGCTTAATTCAGTTAACTTCAGTATTGAGTGATATTTAACTTTATAAGACTATCATCAAATCAAAGGCAGGAAGAATTTTAGATACTCTAAATGAAAATACTCATATCCAGCAGGTTGACTAGGCAAAGGCCACACAGTATGAGAGAACTAGGACTTATATCTGACTCCTAGCCTGGTGTTGTATTTCACCTTCCCCTAAACAAATATCTTTCTACAATTCCTATTAAAAGCTAATCTTGATATGCATATTTGTTTTAGCAGGTTACTAGAAACTGTTAAATGAGATTTTGACCCACATTCTCTAATGAAAAATTATTTTAAATAAGATTGTTATCTGAAGTCTTAAATTTGTAGCACTACTTTTAAGTAGTAAATTTAATTGTTTAGGAAGGTTATTTAACCCAACTTTTGGCTTCAAATAGGAAATAGTAAACACTCGGGGATGATTTATTGCACAAACTAATTTTCTGGTACTTAATATATAAAATATTAATTTTCTGAAGGAAGAGGAAGAAACTGAGACCTTTGAACTGAGCAGGGAATATGAGGAATTAATCAAGCTGAAAAGGAGTGGCTCTATTCAAGCTAAGAACCTAAAAAGCAAGTTTGAAAAAATTGGACAACTGTCTGAAAAGGAAATACAGAAAAAAATAGAAGAAGAACGAGCAAGGAGGAGAGCAATTGACCTTGAAATTAAAGAACGAGAAGCAGAAAACTTTCATGAGGTATACTATTTTCTATTTAATATAGTTATGGTACAGACATGATAATGAACTCAGCAGAAATAAGACTGATTTTGAAATGTTTTGGCACTTAGTTAGCCATAGCTATATATAATAATCTGGGAACCTGACAGCAAAAGCACATTAAGATCTTAAGAAATATTTCCCCACTCCAGCATTCTTTCAGACTTTTACCAGAATTAGAGCCAATAGTGAGTATCAAATGTTCACTAGCAAAAAATGGTTCAAAAAATTATTTACTGGCAGTTTTAGTTTGAATCAGTAGACTCAGTGTATATTTGAGTTAAACCCGATACCATTCATACTTATTTAAAGATAAGACCAATCAACTCTACATGACCTGTAATAATCTAGTGGCAGAGCCTAAATCAAAATGCAGATAACATGAATTTGAAGTATTTCCAAATGTAAAATGAGGCAATCACTAAATGAACTGTAATGTCCCTTTCAGTTTAAGGACTAGTTCCACGGTTATGAATATTGGTTTAAACAGGATTTGGAAATCTTTTTCTGCCAGAATTACCACGTTACATTTAACAGCATCTAACCAATATTCTTCTAAAAATGCATTTTCATCAAAAACAGGTGTGGAAAGTTGGGAGGGCCTTCAAAGACTGAATAAAAAGAAATTATGTGCAGATTCTCAGGACTATAAGCAAATTCGTTATTATTAAGGCAAGCAGAGTGCAAGAACAGCAAAAGATGCAAGCACAAGGCAAGACAATGGAAGGTCTGAGATACCACGTTAAGGAACTTTTATTGGGGTGCATTGAAGGGATTTTAAAAACATGGAGTGATGGTATCAAGTAACCGTCTTCATAGCTAGATCATACTCAATCTAAAGATAACCGTTTGAGATTTATGCATTAAAAATTACTTGAATGCCTACTACATTCCAGGGACGGTTTTGGACAATTGGGACACTTTTTGAGCTTTATTTGGATAACGTAAAAGCAGTCTAAAATACAGGTACTGAGCTCAGGCGAGAGGCAGGAGCTATGGATTAACTTTTATGGATAGTATTTGGAAGTATAGAAGTAGATAAAAACCATTTGAAAGTTAAGTTTGAAGTGAATAAAACTCTGGAAAACACCAACATTTAATGAATGTTTGGCCACAAGACCAGTTGATTGTTCAGAGATAAACGTATCACAGAAGGTGAAGTTCCATCAGCATGCACTCGCTTCCCTTTTTTTGGTAAAGGTAGTGAAACCTTAGGGCAGTCATACCTAGCCATACAAAATATGTAGGTAGGAATAAATGAGGTAGGCAACTTTGTTTGATTGTTGTTACTGGCTCTTTTTCTTATAAAAAGATTTAAGATTAGAACATGCTGATCTCCCATAACCCATGAAGATGTCCTGACTGGCGTTTCCTGTGATGTTGACATTCTTCCTATCATATCCATCTAGATAAAGGGTCATTGAGACAGCCTTTAAAATAACTTAAGCATAGTTCTGACATTGAGTACCACCAACTTTCATTCCAGAATAAGACACCCCACCCACCTTTTGATCATATTAGTTTCCCCCTTTAGAAAATGTCAGTATTTTACATGTCTTCTGTTTATATGCCAGACATCTTTCGATGCCTCATTCCTGTAACCTTCCCTAACCAAAGAATTCCATCTCAGCTCCTGTAACCCTTAACCTGTGCCATTCATTAGGTACTTAGATCACTTATTTGGTTTATAGGGTTTGACTTTGTAGTTTGATTTTCCAATAAGGTATACTCCAAAACCATTTCTTACACTGTTACTTCAAACTTACTGCCTAGTTATACTGCCTTTAACATTCACGTGCTGGGGGTATCAATGCCCTATGAAGAATGCACCTCTAGAGAACCAGTTATTCCACTTACTCTTTTAGTGGAAGCATTTTTTAACCAGACTTTTCAGGGATTCCAGAAAAGATAGTACTCAATAACAGAAAGACTATTCACTGTTCACTTTTACCAGTTAGTTTATGAGGAATTCTTTAACATAACATTTATTTTCTAAAGGCAGGCTTAATGTAGCTAAATGAACAGGTTAGGAATTTGCATAAACTTTTATCCTAAAATCCAGAAGGAAAGATAACTGGGAGGAATTCAGTCAGAATAGCGGTTACTATACCTACTAAAATATCCTATCTTGAAGATTTATTTGGTAAACAAAAAATAAAATTAACTGTAGTATGAACAAAGAAGTCTTTTTCATTTAAGCCTCATTAAAGCATATTGAGATAAAACTGCACTAAGCAAATCATTGTGTATTTTTAAAGATACTAAAACTATATCAGTATCATTTATTAGAAATAACTGTACTCAGGCATTGTTTATCAATATTTACCTGAAGGTAAATTATGGCACATAGTATTTACCCACTAGGTACCTATCTGGTTGTATCTGACCTTGGATTTTCCAGCATCAAAATCTGACTCAGAAGAACTGAGAACTATTCAAGTTACTCTAAGTCCTCCTTCTACATTCACTGGAACTAAACTATAATACCTCAAACTGATGCAAAACATTCATGAAAGTTTTCTTAGGCACTTTACAGCTTGTTTCAGAATTTCATTCAGTTGCATGTGGTACCTTGAAGCAATTTCCCCAATTCTGTGGAATATAAATGAGATCACCAGATAGACACATAAAAGGCCTAAGTAGTTTTGAAACCTCATCAACTACCAAGAGTACTTGAGAAACCACGAACTATCTACATGACCACATTCTACTAAACTTCACTGAGGTCATCAGTGACCTCACCAAATTGATTTTATAGATTCACACTATTTGAGTTAAAACTCTGCCTTAAATTACTCTCAATTTTAATTTCCATGGCTTCGAACTTTTACTCCTAGATAACTTACAACCATCCTTCTTCACCTCAGTGATTTCCCCAAGTTCTAGTCATTGACTCTCAAGCTTTCCCATTTATTCTACCTGCACTCTTCTAGGCCATTTGACCATTAATAATTTGTTGGAATTCACTCAGGTAGTTAAGAAAATCATGAAGTGGGAAATAAAAACAGAAATTGGATTTTCTGTATTATGTAGTATGGTGAAGATATGGAAACTTATGAGAATATTTTAATTGTTACAATGTATAACATCCCCACCCTTTTGTTATTCAGTACTGTCAACAAGCACTGAAAGTAGGTTGGGCAAATATGCACTGGGACTCCAGTGATGTTGTGATCTTTACATTTGGAGAAAAGGATTCCAACTGTTAAGAAAATGTTTCACTAATAAAATTTTCACCTTTCTCACACTGAGGAACAGTGAAAATGTGTAGCACACATTATTTGTGCCTATAAATGACAACTTCAGAACTATTAATGCTTTAGTTTTTGGTAGTTTTTGGAAAACGAGTTCTTATTCTCGGCCCACTTCTGTAAAGGAAGAAGATGTTGATATCAAGCCTGCAAAAAAAAGTGAGGCTCCATTTACTCATAAAGTGAATATGAAAGCTAGATTTGAACGAATGGCTAAGGCAAGAGAAGAAGAAGAACAAAGGAGAATTGAAGAACAAAAGTTACTCCGCATGCAGTTTGAACAAAAGGAAATTGATGCAGCACTACAAAAGGTACCAGGCTAATATATCCTTTATTTTCCAAAGCTGCTTTTCAAAACCATAGTTTATATGAGGAGTAAAAAACATTTTAGTCACTGGAATGTTCTGGGAACACTTTATACCATATTTTTACCTTATTTTTCCTACGTTTACATATACAAATTCAACTGTTAAAATGTCTCAGTATTCAGTACAGTAACATGTTGTGCAAGTTTGCTGAGGGGCGATAAGTTATACAATATAGCTTAGGTGTGTAGTAGGCTATACCATCTAGGTTTGCGTAAGTGCACTCTGATGTTCACACAGTGACACAATCGCCTAATGGTGCATTTCTTAGAACATATCCCTGTCATTAGGCAGCATGACTGTACTTACATGCTTACTTTGGGGAAAAAAGAAAACATTTACTTACTTCAAGATTCTATTATTAAACCACTGTCCTGAAATGCTACTATAATGTAAATTACAATTTATTTTAATATAGAAAAGAGAAGAGGAGGAGGAAGAAGAGGGTAGCATCATGAATGGCTCCACTATTGAAGATGAAGAGCAAACCAGATCAGGAGCTCCGTGGTTCAAGAAGCCTCTAAGAAACACATCGGTTGTAGATAGTGAGCCAGTTAGATTTACTGTTAAAGTAACAGGAGAACCCAAACCAGAAATTACATGGTGGTTTGAAGGAGAAATATTGCAGGATGGAGAAGACTATCAATATATTGAAAGAGGAGAAACTTACTGCCTTTATTTACCAGAAACTTTCCCAGAAGATGAAGGAGAGTATATGTGTAAAGCTGTCAACAATAAAGGCTCTGCAGCTAGTACCTGTATTCTTACCATTGAAAGTAAGAATTAATCACTTTTAATCTAATACTTTTATTCTTTTTTTCCTTTAGAAATTTAGAATCACTTTTCTTCTTCTCTTTTTTAGCTGACGACTACTAGCTCCCCTCCCCTCTCCCTGGAACTCTCTCCCTTTCCAACTTTCTTACTACATCATCTTTTCTGTGGCGGGGCCAAAAAAGGAAACCAGAAGTGCCACTATGCTGACTTACTCCTTTTCCTGTCTTCAAAACACAAGCTTGTCTAAAGAATATTCTCTTTCCAAATGAGCATCAGATTCATTGCCATATTATGCAATAGAAGTTCATGTGTATATGAGAGGGAAAGTGGGAAATTTACTTTTTATATCAGAACCTATTAAAAAGGCTGTGTATTCCCATAGTTTACAGTAATTTAAAACTATAACATTATTTTGCATGAAATACCATTCATGAGCTGTTTACACCTAAAATTAGTGTGAAATAGCTGAGACTTCATGAATTTGGGACCTGTCGATTTGAGTGGGATTTTTTCCTTAGTAGTACATCATTTTGGTGGTTATACTTTCAGTCTTTCTGGAGCAGATGTATGAGGGAGAAAGGGGTATCATTCTTTTAATGAGAAAAGGGGAGCGTGGAGAAAACAAAAAAAATTAGATTTTTAAGAAGCAATTTCCAAAGAAAATTAGATGGAAACCACTGCCTAGAGTTCTGAGTGTTGAGAATATTAAATGTACTTTTCAAATGTGTGTAATATATATTCAAGCTTATGAAGCAAATTTGTTGTGACCTTGCCTGACAGATTATATTTTAATGAGAAACTTTGTATTAATAGTTCATACAGGAGAAAACACTTTCAATATAATTGAAGACCTCAAGATCTAAGAGGATTAAATTTAGGGGGGAAAGTGGCACAGTCTTCCATTTTAAATTCTGATATTTAAAATAAGTTTGTAAATAATTAGCTATCATGTTCTATTATCAAGTTGTTTTATATTTTAATTTTCTGGAAGACAATTTTATTTTACAATGTAAACCCATAATAAAGTAACTTCTGTATTAACAAGTCTTTCAATATTTTAGAAAAGAGACAAAACACTCCCTTAAAATATTCATCAATGTACATTTATTTTTTTATTAGGAAACCATAATCAATACTAAATTACAGCAAACATGTGTCCTTTTACAATGTCATTAAAACAAACTCTAAACCACAGTTTGTAAAGTATTCAATTTACCTCAAGTCCAAGCTGCATCTCCCTAAGACACTGTTCCCATCACAGTAGCCATTTAAAGCCAATCTTCTTTTTACACACGGGTAGTTTCTGTAGAGAACACTTTTCTCAGGACGAAAATGCATCGAGCATGCATAAGAAAAAATATAGATATATGCGCAAATACATTTAAGAGTTTCTATAGGGGTATCAATGAAGAAAATAAAACCCTGGGATTTACTTGCTTCTTAGAAGCACCAATTTAAAAAATCCCTCAGAACTTTATACTGTGGCAAGAAAACTCAGTGACTAAACAAAAAATAAGGTTATTTTCAGAGTCAAAATTATCTTTAACTAGGTATTGTTAAAATACATTTTAAAATGAGGCAGAACTTAGAAATTTAAAAATAAGACATCCTCATTGATTAGTAATTTTCTACTTCCCTATTCTAGACAACAGATAACTTTGCAAATAGAACTGATTTTTCTGGAAGAGTATTCACAAATGAAATGTAACTCTTTCTGCATACATTCCTATTTCCCTCTGAAGGTACTCAGCTACTCCTACCCAAACCCACCCTTATGAATTAACTACTACCACTACTTGTCTAAGGATATATTTTACAATGTTTATAAACAACTACTAGTATTAACTCACTAGATTTAGTATTAAAAGCATTTTCATTAAAAATAAAAACATACTTCTCATTTCTAAAAGAAACATCAAACCATAAGAATTCTATCACCACACTAAGATATCTTAAAAAAAGAAAAAAAAAACATTGTCAAGTTTTTTTAAGTGAGAAATAAATCAGTTCAATTTCAATCTAAACATTGTTTTTACCACGCCTAACATCTACTGCATTCAAATCAACTGGCTCACCTTTTCTGCTTTCCATTTATTTCAAGGTTAAGATTAGTGCCATTTAAAAATGCTTGCAGTATCAGTGAAGGCTTATGGTAATGAATAAAAAATTCATGAGATAGAAACAATGCCTCAATATCTATTGGCATTCATCTATTATTTTCTTTTATAAAAATGCAAACTACATCTAACCAAAACTTGACAAGCTCTTAAAGTTCAAAGAGCTCCTTTATATTATCAGTCTTAACAAACCTATCAACTATTAAAACATAAACATATAAATGTGGTGCAGTAACTACATAACTTATGAAATTCAACAGTTCATGGAACATTTAAGAGCAAGTGAATAGCACTTTAAAATGAAAAGTGATCAAAAGCAGGTACATTACACCCTCTACCATATTATGTATGGGAATACATTTCATATTTCTCAATTATGATTCGCCAATTTTTACCTTCTACATTGAGCCCTTCTATGGTCCATGCTCATCGGCTCACCAATGGCATACACTCAAAGGATTCCTCTTTATGGGTAACTATCTCAGGACCTGATTTTATGAGCTATGATTTGGTGCTTGCAGCATCTTCAGCACTGTGTGTGAAAATGAAGGCAGTATTTTTGAATATTTTTCTTTGTTGTAGAGATAAGCAGGAGTTTTAAAAGGATCAGCACATTTTAGAAATTGAATAAACAAAACTGATAGGATGCTGCTTTAATACATCCATCTTAACTCAAAATATGTACCAGTTAAAATCATCTATAACAACACACAAACATTTTAAACTGGCAAAAAAAAAAAATAAATGCAGCGTCAGTTATTAAATTATAAATCAGAAAAATATTGGTTGCTATACAGATTATGAAAGATTATTTGCTATACAGTTAACATTTCACTGATGCACATGCCTTTTATCAAAACACACTGCCAGTATTCTTTATAATTTTTTCCTTTTTCAGTGTATATAAAAGTTATAAAAACTGAATTGTCTAAAAAAAAGTCATAATAAAACTCTCACTCATAATGTCTTTACTGAATTACTACAGTTCAAGAATAAGAAAAAAATTAAGACTCCATAGCTTTGGAAGGCAAAGAAAATGTCCTGTCAATCTTAAACAGATTGTGAAGGCTGTTGAAGTTTCTGACCAAGTGATTTCCTAAATCTTGAAATCTATGTAACTGTCCTTTCTTTTACCAATTATTCCATATTTGTGAAAAGATTACAAAAAGTTTGGATGTAGTTCAATTACAGCAGCAATCTACTCATTTCTTTAATAAAAAAATTAAAATAAAAAGAACATTACCCAGAAATGTAAACAGTTGTTTGAACAACTTACAGACTTTCCACTGAAATGGTAGCATAAATAACAAAATACATTTGGGGGAAGCAGTAGCAGATTGCTTTTGAATACACAACCACAAAAACCTCACAGGGACAACATTAATGTACTGAAATATTTATTTATATATGTCCTTAGGTTGTGCTTACCTGTTGCTTTTTGCAGCAGAACCTAAGGTGGAAGGTCTGGGAAGGCACTGTGAAGTATAAATAATTGCACTGTTTGCAATTAATAAAGATTTTAAACTTTAAATGAATCAAAATCAACAGCCTCCAATTTGTGAGTTATGATACTGAATTTAACTGAACTACTTCAGTTTAATTAATAAACGCACCACTTTCCTAAAGGTCATCTATAAAACAGTATCATGCAAAATACTGAAATCGTTCATGTCAAAACCCTACTCTTAAAGATAACAGATAACTCCTTAACTATTAACTTCAAACTAGAACTACATATTCATATCTAAATAAGGGTAAGGGAAGTTAAGTCACTCTAAGTTCTATATAACAATCAAAACATTTCAAACTATCTACAATGAACTGTACTGCTAATTTTCTACCCTATAGGTAATCTCAACATTTATATTCTTGTATGTCCTCCTTTATAGTATATTCAGAACAAATGGTGCTCCCCATCAATGAAAGAAATATATTTATGAAATGGTGTTAAAACTGCTACATCGCTTAATATATTTGCAAACTGAAAACCACTTCTTTCTGATACATTTCAAGTCTTTCATTATTAATATAGAATATGCATTTTTACACTGAAAAACAATATTTTAGGAGCACCAATGAGTAATACTATTCAACTCAGTTAATGATCAGTTTTCTTTAGCTATAGCTAAAGCATATGAAAAATACTTACCCATTAAGCTCACTTAAAAAAAAAATACAGACCTATGTATTACTCTATGTTAAATTAAGAAGCAGTTATGGTTTTCCAATATCAGCACTGTATTCCAACATAATATTCACACAAAGTATGGCATTTACATTATGTGGAACATTGACAAAAAGATACTGTTGCAGTTCATCAATTTGTCATTCCGATGTACTTACAGTGCAATGCTCCTTGAAGGAACACAATCAAGGATGATACACAGCACAGTCCTCCTCACCCCTACAGAGCTAGTTCTATACTGGCTGGATCAAACCTGCACTTCAACAGACAATGGCAAGACAGACTGTATTTGCATGTAGTCTAAAATATTAATATGCAAAGAGCCAACAAATATGCAAAGAGTAAAACAATGGATTTCAACAAAATATCAGAACTTCAGCATGAGTGTTATAGAGTAATAAAATGATTTCAAGTACATAAAAAATTAAGTTGATTCAATGATTGGACTTGTGCATTTACGAAACAAAGCTTATCTATACTGCAAAAAGAAAAAAAAAGAAAAAAGCTTGAACATTTCCACACCCCAATAATGTTTCAATGGCAGATGCACTGTAGCTCTATTTTTTGCATACTATTCACTTTTCTACCCTAAATTTAGGAAAAAACACACTAATATTGTATACATTAAAAGAATTGCTTTACACGAAAAAACTGTTCTTATTAGACTACTCATATTTACTATCTGAAAACTGTTTAAAATTAGTTACGCTGAAACAGTCTTGGAAATCAAGTAATTATCAAATTAAGAACAGAAAGGTTAACTGTTATAGCAGCAATACAGGTCTGAAACAGTGGTCATGTATAAAAGGAAATTTCACTGTTAATGCAATGGAAGTATGCCAAAAGATTATTGTACACACATGCAGTTTTTCATCAAACAGAAGGAAAAAAAATGAAGATATCAGGATTACTTGTGCTGAAACAGCCGAATACAATGAATAGAAAAGATCCTCCAATCTATTACTATACTGCAAGGGGGAAAAAGCATGCCAGTGTTTAAAAACTCAATATTTCATGGGGAAAGCTTATATTTGTGTATATGTATCTTAATTTATCATTGCTAAGAAATCATGAATCTTTTAAATACCCACATATCCAACTTACCGACACAGGAGGTTTCATATCATTTATTGTAAAGCACAAAACAGGCATTTTAAAAGTGAAAGTATACATTGAAAAAGTACATTTATATCACAAAGCATTGACCACATAATAGTTGCAAATACATTTGCTGGAATGTGTACATCTACACTAAATACTAAAAACAAACCAATTTTCATTTCTACACAGAAATATTAACCTCCTATCAGTAGTGATAGATATTTTGTACATTTTCAAAAAAAAAAAAAAAAAAAAAAAAAAAACCACTATTTTAAACCAAAAACAAAATTAAGATCTTCATCAAGTCGTCTGCATCCATATATTTAACAAAGGTATTTTTCCCCCACACAATGAAGCAAATACTGTATTGTCCACTTCTTATTATTGGCCCTGTGCAGAAGAGATACATAAGAAATACACAAAAAGTTAAAGAAAATCCTTTAAATGGAGCTAACTCAGGAGTGAATCCTTTAAGAAAGAAAAACTGGTTAATATAAATGATGGTGGCTTCTTGCATGATTTGCAAATCCCTGGGGGAAAAAAATTTATTTTTAAAATCAAAGGCATTACAGAAATATTCAGCACTCAGATGTCAGAAAACACTATAAAAAACAAACAAAAAACCCCAAACACACCACAGTCCTTCACTTAGTTATACTTTGCCAGATAAAAATAAAAAAAGGCAAACATAATCCCAAACAGACAAAACAGTAAACATGCAGAAAACATGATCAGAGTTTTCAACACATTAGCAAATTTATTATACCTGAGGTGCTGGAGGATGCTGTGGCATTCCCTGGGGACTTGTCTGGGCATAGTAGGCTGCTTGTTGTCTATAGTACTCAGCCCAGGCTGCACTATAATCTGGCTGACCACCTGGTGGAGCACCAGTAGGCGCAGGAACTGCTTGACCTTTGAGAAAAGAGAACAACTTTGTTGCTAGTAACCACAAGTAACATCCCAAAAGAATCTCATTTCTAATAAAGACAATACCTTGCTTCTTGTAATATTCATCCCAAGCCTTTGAATAATCCTGTGTCTGCCCTTGTTGACCTAAAAAAAACCCCCTCAATTTTAATACAAAATTATATCCACTGTAAGTACAGCTTATTAAAGACAAAAGCAGAGGATGAAAATTGCTTCTGTTTAAGTATTCCCCAGTGTCAGAAAATTAAATTTAAAAAATCACTGTTATTTTTTCCCTTAATCACTTTTAATAAAAAAAGAAAAAAAAATCATCCATATAGTTTTAGCTAAGGTAAAGATTTAGGCATAATGTTGATTCAACTACAGAATTTATAAACTATTAATGTTCTAAATTGAGTTTGGAAAGAACTTCATGGCCAACTGTTAATTTTTTAAAAAAAAATGAAAAAAGTGCTTCATGTAAGCAGTCTATGATTCTCTGGCAGTGATGGGAGGGTACACTATTTTTGGGGTCTCTTATCATTTGGATCTGTTACAGTGTAGGTTTTAAATAAAATGCATATCCTCAACAGAGAAAAAACTTTTTTTGAGAAACAAAAACATCCACTTAAAAGCTGTTACATAAAGGACTATTACTTTATGATCTGGCCAAAATTTCCTGCTTAGTAACCTAATGAAAGACATAAAGAACAATTACTGAAGAGGTTCTAAGCAATGGGATCAATGAAACAAAACTCAAGAGTTTTCATGAGCAGATCTTTTACTAAGCAAGGCAACTTTCCTGAGTTGAGACGAGAGAGACATAACCACCAAATGCAATGCATGAACCTTGAATGGGCTCTGAACTAAAACAAAAAATAAAAAAATCCCTACACACTTAAAGTCAAAAAAGACATTTTTCTTTCAACCAAGGAAATTTAAGTATGTTGATATTATTAAAATAATTTACTTAGAGCAAATAGTCTGCAACATGCTTTGAAATGGCTCAGGCACAAAAAATGTATATGCACACAGAGTACATATGACAAACTTTTTAAAAAATGGTAATTCTGGGTGGAAAATAGAAACACAGGTATTTGCTGTACTACTTCCCCAAAACATGTTTTCTTATTTAGGTCCTTTATTTGAGCAAAATTTTATTTAGCTTGTAATTTGCTTGGCTTTATAAAATTATAGCTAATCAGACAGACATACAGAAAGCTATGTTTTGCTAAATGTTGCCAACAAGGCAACTTTATATACTTATGCACCACATGACATATTGGACAATGGACTCCACATATGCTGGTGGTATGCCATATAGCCTAGGTGTGTAATAGGCTATACATCTAGGATTGTGTAAGTACACTCTATGATGTTCACACCACAATGAAATCGCCTAGTGATGAATTTTCAGAAAGTATTTGTCATTAAGTGGTGCATGACTTAAGTTTCAGAAAGCAGTCTATCACTATCACAAAACTGGTCAAAGAATAAAAGCAACTGAGTGAATAAAAATTTAAGATTTATGACTAATTTTAAAAATGCAAGAACCCTTCCCCCCACTTCTCTGGGCAAAAGCACAGAGTAATCCCATATACTGTAAACAAAATTCTCATATTTTTGTTTTCCATAACTCTTTTCAAAAAGGACACTGGTATAACATTTTGATCTTATGAGACACAATTCAAGCAAATTTGAAACAGCTGTCAATACTTAAAGACAAATGCCAAATACTCCGGGGGTACCAATGGTAATAAAACCACATAATGTCTCTTACAAACTGCACACTTGAAGCCAAACCTGGTTAAAGAAGCAATAATTTCCACTTCAGGTTTACAGAAGGAAATAAACCTCATTGTTAAGAGATACTCATTTTAGAGACATAATAACAATATAAGGTGGCAAAAACAGGGAGATGCATCAGAAAATTCCTCAAACTCAAATGTTACCTAAAAAACAACCCTCCCAAACACAAATATCCCTGTGAGAAAACACCTGGTAAATCATCAACATTTGACATTCTAATCCTGAAGGCATCTAAGAAAAACGCATTCTAGTCCTCCAATATGAAGGGTTTAAATGTGTTTCATTTTGCCCAGCTGAAAGTAGGGAAAAACTCTTCCTATCTAATCCACTTATGACTTGGCTCTCCCCTAGCCTCTTGTGCCTCTCTGCCCCTTTTAGATCTACCCTTAACTTGCTCTATCATTTTCCTCAGTTCAAAAATCATTTTGATGCCGGTTTAGCAGAACATTACTAATATTCACATACAGCTTTATAATGTATAGTCTTAATTTCATTTCAGCCAAGAGATTAAGGCTTGCTTTTGAATATTCAATAGAAATGAAAAAAATCTAGAATACTGCAAAAAAAAAAAAAAAAAAAAAAATGATTGAGACTTGCTCTATAGTTCACATGTAACATCCTATTTACAGCCCATGAGTTAGCTTTGCTTAAATAAGATCTTCACTGTTATCTCTATACACTGACATCTTTCCTACAACCACTCTCTCCCTGCTCTTTAGGCTTTAAGTATCATGTGCTAAAGGTTAGGAGCCTACCACATCAGTGCTTAACATTACAAGGGCCTTCCTCAAGTCAAACTTTTCCCAAAATGCCTTCAGTTACCCTCTTCCAAATAAAATTGCTCACCCCTACTGTGAAAACCTGTTTGTTCTCTTTAGGGTGTTTACTTATTTACAAGTTTCCTGTCATTCCTTACATGATTTAAAATTCCCTTCTTTAACCTTCTAGAATCTCATCTTTAAAATTTTCCTAAATTCTCTTAGTTAACCCTAGGAAATTTACAATTGAGCAAACAAAACTAATTTAAAAAATTAACCCACACCTGTTAAGCTTATTTACTAATAAACATACTAATAAACAAACAATGATAAATTTATTTAGTGTCAGTGGGGATTTTCTGTTCTCAACAGGAAAAACTATCAGGCTCCAAAAGTTGGAAGAGCCTTCCTCACTTGAAGAGAGAACTGAATTGGGAATCAGGACATCCAGAATCCCAGGAAACCCTAGCTCTGACACTGAAGTGTAAAACTTAGCCTTTCCAAATAAGGGAGTTAGACTTGAATATAGAGACCTTTGTTTTGTCTCCCTGATATTTTATTACTCCTTTCTTTCCATTTAAAAATCTTAAAGAATGAACTCTTAGTTTTATGCTATAAAGTCTCTTATTTGTGGTTATTTTATTAAAAAGATGTTAAGGATGACTAATGCACCTAGAAATTATAGTGAAGCAACCAATCATTTACAAAAAGAATTTTGATAGGAAAAAGTAAATTGACCTAGTAGCTATCATTAAAAACCTGACAACTTACTATTGTTTCGTTTAAGATTTACATATAAGAGGGTATCACTCAACTGGTACACTCTGCTCATAAAATTAACAGCTAATCATTGTAGTGCTACAGAAAAATACACAAATGAAAAGAAAGTGAGGAGATTGAGGGGGTTAAGGAAGACTTTCAGTCAAACAGTGTTATAAAACAAATCATACTTATTACCCAGTTAATTACCTAAGTCCTCCAAGACACCCGAGGCCTTTGTTTTTACCCACTTTTAATAACGTAGGGAACATTTCTGGCATATTATCCATTGAGAAAATACAAATTGGACCTGATGATTTTTAACCTCAACATGCACGAATCTTTAAAATATTGATGCCATTTCATAAAAGTTAAGGTGACCAGAGGTCCTGACTATGTTGCCACAAAAGGATTATTAATAGCATTCACAATCACTACAAAAAGCATCCCAGTCTGGACAACAGATTATGTGATCACGCTAATTAGAGTATACTGTTTCGAGGTTAAAGGGTCTTTAAAATGTTTCTTTTTACAGAATTTCAGCTGTTGTAGACCTGCCTAAAATAAGCCAGGTCACAAAAACATAAATGCATCAATCTGTTACAGCCTCTAGAATAACATGCATCATGACTTTTCTAGAAAGTCTTTCTAACAGAAAAAATTTTTTCTGTAAATAGAAATCAGCTGTATAAAACATCCTTATCAGCAGATATATGTACTTTTATATAAAAAAAGATTAATATAATTACCCTTCTGGAAATTTTCTTTCCGTGGAAAAGTACATTCTTTGACAAAGAAAACATTAAAATTCACATTGAGAATCTCAAGTAGGCTGACAAAATTCTACCATCTATATACTTTCTATGCCAGCAAGGGATAGGCAAGTTTATCTGCTTTTTCATTTATGACAACTGTCTATGATATAAGTTGTGTTATCTATAACTAAGGGTATAAGCATCTCAAAACAAAACGAAACAAACAGACAAACAAAAAACTACTTGTACAGAAGTATAACATCAAGTTCCAAATGGTCCCTGAGAAAGGCAAATCATGGAGATAAGTTTGGGACTTAAGCCCTCTTAGAGTTCAAATTATGGTTCCACCACTTAGTAGTTGTGTGACCTGTTTTTCAATCTGTACATGTGAAATGTCAGTGAAGACAATTCTTTTCATTCACAGTAGAGTTGACATATTTACAAAGTACTTGATTAACAACTGTATCCATTAGAATATAATATAACCAGAAGGGCAGGGCTCCTAGCTATTATGCTCATAATCACATTCTTAGCATCTATCACACTATGAATGTCATGTAGTATATCCTCTATAGTTACTAAATATATATATGCAAATGTTAAGTTATAGGTTACTTATCTGCTTATTTTGCAGCAAAAATATAGTAGCCTCTCTTTATCTGCAGTCAAACACGGTCAGAAATAATGGAAAAATTCCAGAAATAAACAGTTCACATTCTAAATTGCACACTATTCTGAATAGCATGATGAAATCTGGAGATATCCCACTCCATCCCACCCAGGAATGTGAACCATCCCTTTGTCCAGCATATCCACACACTATACACGCTACCGTCAGTCACTTAGTAGCTATCTTTGTTAGGAGACTGACTCACAGTACTGTAAGTACTTGTGTTTAAGTAATCCTTATTTATATTGTTGTAATTGTTCCATTATATAATTATTGCTGTTGACCTCTTACTGTGCCGAATTTATAAATTAAACTACATCACGTGTATGTATATATAGGAGAAATCAGTTGTATCTCCAGTTATAGGTATCCACAGGGGGTCTTAGAATGCATACCCTACTGTAATACTAACACAACAAATTTCTACTTGGAATTCTAGAATTTCACCTATTCCATTTAGGCTACTAACATATATAAAACTGTCTCTGGCAAAGTGTAGATAATATTCAGTATTACAGGTGCAGAAATTTTTAGTTTCAATTAGTAAGTAGTTGGTAATTGAATTTAGAAAGTTTCCTTGTTTTATAACCACAAATTCAAGAATTATTATTTGTAATGACCTTGATACATCTGAAAACTCAGTGATTTTGGAATGCATTCTTGCTTAATTATTCTCTTCCTTACAATTTTAAAAATAACCCATAAAACAAATCCAAGGTAAAAAAATATGGTACAAAGATGCTTTTATCAAAATCTTCAACCTTCCACTGTGATATTTACTAAATGTTTTTATTTGATTACATGTATAAAAAAAAAAGTAGAACATACCCATTTTCTTGTAGTATTCTTCCCAAGCCTTGGTATAATCAACCTGTCCAGCTGGAGCTGGATTCTGCTGATCTCCTTGTTCAAGAAAAACATAAAAAAATAAGATTAAGGTCTTTAAAAGGCCATTTTGGCTCTTTCCTTCTGTTCTGTGAGTGCAGGAGTTGGAAGTGGCCTGCCCTAGGGAGTAAGGAAGTGCTGTGACAGTGGCATCCCTGCTGGTGCCAAAGATACAGGACACTGGGATACAGAGTTGACAGACAAAGATGATCTATGTATTTGGAAGAGCAGTCACATTGAGCAAGTAAGTGAATTCACTTGTCAAACCAGGAAACACACCAAGGATACCAGGTCCTTCCCCATTTAAAACTTTAAAAAAGGAAAAAGCTAGGAAGAAGCTTAAAGTGCAAGAAAAGTAACTGCAGATGGTATAAATACATCGTTTAAAAGTAAAAAAGTGCTTTAAGAATGACTGGAATGTCAAAAAAGAGCGCAGAGCCATCTTGAAAGTACTCCTGACTAGCCAAATCTAGGACAATCTGATAATTAAAATAATATGGTCTAAAATACAACCTAGTGAATAAAACAAGAATCTATACTGATGGGAAAAAATAATGTAATAAAATACCAAATAAATGTAAAGTAAAATGATGGAAATATAAATTACCAGAATTATAGCTGTACTGGGTAGGTGTTACAATGAAGGCTAAAGCCAATGGATAGAAGTTCAATGAGGAAGAGAACAATAGCATAGTTTAGCTCTCCAAAAAATGTTAATTTCAAAGAAAATGGCGTTTTTCTATGTGGAAACCTGGCAGACACCAACATGACCAAGTTAACCATGTTTACCATCTCCAGGTATAAAATAGGTCAGCACTGTTATTACCCCTGATGTATCACACTAAGAAGAGCATATCATCATTTCTGAGGTATTCTTGCCATATGGAAAGAGGCCTTCGTGATAATGACCTCATCTTCACGATAAAGGTTAAAGGGACCTAGATTGACTGATGATCATCCCACAAAACAAAAGGTCTGTACTCTTTATGACCTGAAAACTTGAGGATTTTTCCTGAATGGTGGGGCTAAATAGAGCTTACCACCAAAAAACAAAAACAAAAAAACCTCAATGTTACCAAATTGGATCAGAATAGGAAAAATGTTTGGGACAAATAGTGAAATTAAGGGCTGTGCACTGGATAACGATGTATCAATGTTAATTAACTGATGTGGAGAGCTATATGATCGTGAGGGATTTTTGGAGTAATACAGAAAGGAGTATTCAAGGGTAGTGGGGCATCATTTCTACAGCTTGGTCATAAATGGCTCTGACAAAGACTAATGACAATGGACATAGATACACAACATGGTGATGGAGTAAATGGGGGTGAGGGTGGGGGGATAAAATCCTGACAGCTAGGTTATATGGGTGTTCTTGTTCTCTAATGTATCTTAAAACTTTGATGAAAGTTTATAATTATGTCAAAGTAACTTATTTTTAAAAAGTCTGCTTCCTGAAGCTATAACTGAGTATTAGGATTTTTTAGGTATTACACATTAATGTATTTCACATACAATTCCAAGTTTTCAGTTTTATATAGAAAAGAAATTCTTTAGTTACCATAGTTACCTTGTCCATTGGTTTGGGTTGTAGTTGGCGCACCAGCCGGAGCTGCAGGTGGTGGCTGTGCTTGCTGTTGATAATAGTGAGCATAATATGCAGCCCAAGCTGCTGAATTTGGATCCGTTCCTGCCTTAGCTAGAATAAACACAAGTTCGGTGTTTGCATCTAAAGTCCATAATCTCTCTTTCTCTCTCACGCACGCAGACACACAAACATATACCCTTACCACATACGGCACTATACAGACTCAAAATTTAACTGGACATCAAAAACAGTTAAGTGAAAACTTTCAAATTCTATTAATTTCATTGTCATCCTTAGCTTTCAGAGATGAAGTGACTTTCCTAGGTCCTAGAAAACTAGTGGGTGGCAGAACTGGAATAAGAATAAAGATCTTTTGGCTTCAAATCCAGTGCTTTATATTAAATCATCCTGTGCATTTGCTCTAAATCAGTTTTGCCTCAAGCACAACAGTTCTATGTGGCAGATGACTAAACGATTTCTAGGGACTAACCTGTACAAAAAAATCCACAATTATTTTAGAACTATGAACCCTGTCCTGTCTTGTTCTAATGAAAAAAAAAAAAAAAAAAAATTAAAATTCTTGGAAAAAGGAATAAATTAACCACACTTCATCATATTTCAGTGACTATCCTAAAACATACACTTGATGTCATACCCCTACCTGAAAGTCTTCATTTATTCCCTGTCTTTAGGACTGTCAAATCTTTTAAAAACAGCTTATCATTCAATATCTTTAATGATGTGGACCCCCCGAGTTCATCCTTTCCATTCCAGCCTCATCTTCCTCCCTCATTGTCAATATTTTCCAACACTGATGTTCTGGTCACAGAAAAACAGCTCGTACTTTTAAGAAGTTACCATGCTCATATCTGGGCCTTGGAGCATGTTATGCTTCCTTTGCACTCAGCTCACTCCCACTCATCCTTCATAAGAATCAACTGATAATATTAACAATTTGAGACCTCTCAAGTCAGAAGCAGAAATCCTTATTGATTCTGTCCTTTACACTAGAAGTTATCATTTGATATTATATCTTTACTAGTTTATATCCTCAAAAATGCAATTTCCTTAGCCAAAGTCCATATCTATGTTATCTTTATCTGTTTATAGCCATAGTCTCAAATGGGAAGCAATTCTCAGCTGCTTAATAAAGGTTAATGAAATTTCAAGAAAAAAAAGGAGCAAAGATTTTTAGTGACACAATTTCTAAAGTGACATAATTCTAAGGCATTATGCCACCCTCCTAACTCTTCTCAAGTAATAAAAGTATTGCTTTTCCATGTTGAGTCTTTGTCTTGATGGTGTCATTACCTGTATACTAATTAATGAAAACACGTACACCTGATATCATGTCTGGATAGAGTGAGATAAAAGACTTCAGGAAGTGATATTTGTACTCCTGAATGAACTTCGCACAAAAAACCAGTCTTAAAAGTGCATTAAAGCAACAGTAAAAAAGAAAAAAAAAATGCTGTACAAAAAAAAAAAAGCCTCATATTTACACCTAACACATAGTTTACTAATATTCAATATAATATTCATTTATGAATCACCAGATTTAGAGAAGTTCAAAAACTTGCTTGCTATAGCACAATTAGTAAGTTGTAGGACTACTATCTCTCTAGGTATATTTCACTTTGAGGTCTAAGTTCTTGACTATGAACTAGAAATCCTTAGTTCAGAGAATATGACTTGTCAATATAGGGCCATATTTAAATACCACAATGTTTAATCAAATTCACTAAAACTGTTTTATTTAAGTCTATTACTTGGTTTTAACATAACGGTAAGTCTAATGTAAGGAATATCTAACCCTAGCTAACTATCTTTTGGCCAAATGGATTTTCCTTCCCAAAGGCATTGCTGGAAACTATATTTATTAAACAATTCTTACAGTGGTAACTTCATTACTACTCCAAGTGGAAAATTGAGAATAGAGACTTCTTTATTCCCATAATTTTTCTCAATCATGCTACCTACCCAACAGTTCTCATAGGTGCAATCCTATAGATCTAAATTACCCAATATAAATCTATCCCTTGCACAAATTCTTCAATCTCTTAAATGGTGATTTCTCCACTTAATCACACCATCCCAATTAGCTTACAAGAGGGGGGGAAAACGTCCTTTCATTCTTAAAAAACTAACTTTAGACTACTATATAGTAAATCATATTTGACTCTTCTTCTCCAAGTCTTTCTATCACAGTACTGCCAACACTTGGAGTTGGCTACAGAATGTACACTCATCTTTGCATACGCAGATCCTAGCACACTCAAGTTGTTTCTTCAATGAGCAGAAGTTGTGGTTATTTGGTGACTGCAATATTGTGCCATCATATTCCAAAGAACACACTATCTAAAAAATTAAAATATAATATAGGGCCACATTTAAATAGCAGAATGTTTAATAAAGTTCACTAAAACAATCTCATTTAAATCATTTGTTTTAGTTTAAAATATAATGTGGAAAGGAAATCCATATATTCACTACCTTTCTTGAAACTACTCCAGTGAAAGAGGCCTAAAAAGTAGGTAGTAGGTGAGAAAAAAGGATTTAAACAAATGTTAATTGGTTTCAGTAAATGCTCCTTTGACCACGGTGGAAAGAAAACTACACAGTGGGAGAAGATGCAAGAATATATTTAAAATCCATATTTGGGCAAGAAAACGTTTAACTGTGTGTTTTTTTTTTTAGCGTTCTAATATGCAGATATTAAATAGAGGCTAGGTTCTAACATATAAAGTTACCATCTCAGGAATACTGAAACAGATAACTTATACATGTTATCTGAGAACTTAAGAATTTAATGCCCAAAAGTTACATGCTGTTAGACTTGTATACAACATTTGATGGGACTGGTACCAAAAACCTAAGAAAGACATTGTACTTCCTATAGCATTTGGCTTTTAGCACTCTGATGTAGAACTTAAAAAGCAGAGAAAGCCAAAGAAGAGTCGAATAAAGTTCCATGAAAACAGACCATATTCACATGAGTCTTATACAACAATGTGGTAGAACCAGAACCTAGCATTCCTAATGAGAGAGTGAAACAAGTGCAGAAAGTGCACACAAAGTAGAAACACTAGAAAATTCTTAAGAAAGTATAGAAGTGACAATATAGATGACACACAGAAGACACCCATCTTTTTACCTGGATCAGGAGGGGCCTGTTGTTGCCAGTGTGGATATGCATTTCCCCATCCCTGGGGAGCATAAGGGGCTGGAGGACCACTGAGAAGACAGAAATTGATATCAAAATACAATTTACCAGAAGCTAGAATCTTTGGGGAAAGGCACAAAATCAAACTCAATACTTACTGAGGAGCAGGGCCAGGTGGTCCTGGATTATAAGGTGCAGGGTTGTATGGTCCCATTGGAGTTCCAGGCCCTGGAGGACCAGGAGGCCCATGGGGGCCTGGGACACCATGGGGCCCATGGGGTACAGGTGGCCCTAAAGGATTTACTGGGCCCTGCAAGAAAGCAAAAAAGTCATTCAAACACCAGAAAAACAGTAATGGTTGAACAATTCAAAACCAAATAACCTTCCATTTCTACCCTCTTTGTATAGACACAAGCAGTACATTTTTGATTTTCCTTCATTTCTTCATTTGTGTTGCAAAAACTATCTTAACTCTACAATACTAATGAAATGTAAAATTCATTAAAATCAATAACACTAGCAAAGAATTGTATTGTTTCCTTTACTTCTATTTTCTTCAGACTACTCCCTTTTCCACTATTTCTTCTTTTAGAATTCTTACTTTTACTAATATTCCTTATCATCTCAACCATGGAAGCTTATCAAATACCAGATCCCTTTTCTAGTTCATCTCTCTATATCTACTCTTAACCTACTCTAACAATATATCCTGACAATATATCCCCCAAAATTACTTGTCTTATATTGTGAACGATTTATTGAATACTTTACCAACAACATAACTAGTTCCGCTCAATAAACTGAAGTCCACCTCACAGCCTGTCACTGAACCCCATCTAGAGCAACAATTTAAATTCATTTCCTCCTTTGGCCTTTATAATTTTCTAAATACCAAGAAAATTCCCTCTATAATTGATTTAACAATTCAGGATATTTCGTATCCATATCATGCATGCCACATTATAATTAATAATGCTTAATTTATGTCTTTTTATTAATTCATCTTGTAAAGGCCACTAGATTTTAACTGTTCTAAAACACTCCTTTCATGCAGTTAATACTGACCTTGTGACATATTGGATGATAATGCTCAAACTACATTTGGTTGTCAATTTTTTCAGTACTAAAGAATGAAACTAAACGTCATGATTTTTAAAGTCCTTTTTATTAATGTAAGTCTCTAATTTGTCATTTTTCCCTCACTTCTATTATCCATAATCTATCCTTCCCAAGTAGTAAAAGAGGATTATTGAAAAAGGAGCAAAATTTTTATAGGGCTATGTGCTAGGCACTCTTTTAAGTAACACACACACACACACACTTCAATCATTTAATCCCTACAACACTATAATGCAGGCACTATTATTCTCATTTTTACAGGAAGAAACTGAGGCAAAGTAAACCCCCCCAAGGGTCACAGTCAGTAAATGATTAAACTGCTTCCTTAGAACAATCTATATCTTGTTTGTCATCAGAACAATCTATATCTTGTTTGTCATCAATCTAGATTTAAATACTGATCTATACTGATCTTTACTAAGAATAAGTAAAATTCAAAACCAAGATGTGATATTCATTTGTCATCAATCTTTGCCATAGAGTCCATAATCATTTTCTTCATGTCTCTGTACAATTACACTTATTGTCCATATGATGTCTGTGTATATTTTATAAGATAGTATTTTTTGTATCCTTATTTTTGTCTTCTTAAGCAGAAAAAGTGTCAAACTGTTTTGTACCACATTTACAGCATGGCAAACATCAAGAAGAATTTTCCTAAGAAATTCTAATTATTAATTAATAACATAAGGTGCTCCCTCATATCCTATATTAATTCTTTATAGTAAAAGAATACAGTAAAGCACCATTTATCTATTTAGAAGAAAGAACAGTTAAGACTTTATACTTTTTGTACTACCACCAGCAAACTGTTTCAGTTGAAAAATTTCCAAGTTTGGCCACACATCAGAATCCTCTAAAATTAGATGCTGCACTGTATTCCAGACATTCTGATCAAAACTGTGTGTGTTGTGTGTAGAGGTGGAAAGCACTCAAGTAGTCTACATTTAAAATTCCCCCAGATGACTGTCAGCCAATCTAAAGAATTAGGATTTGCAAATTTCTACTTTAAAGTGGGGCCGCATCAGATTCATCTTTGCTCCTCTGGGTTACGTAGGATAAGCCCTTAATACTGAATTCCCATTAACTACATCCTTCAAGTATGTTTTACAACCCTTCATCAACCCTAATATATGTGCAAGTAATGCTATTTTCTTATTTACCACGCTCAAATATATGCTCTTGTAATGCAGGAGCCCCAGGCCTGCAACTTGCACCGGGGTTTGGATATTCCAGAAAAACCACCAGGAGGACCAGAGGGGTGTTCTGAGTTAATCTTAGAGGCTTGAACATCCATAACTGTATTTAATTAGGTTACTTTTCTTACTGGAAAATCTTTTCATTGTTTATGTATCTATTATATGATGAGGCCTATAATTTTAAACTAGAAATTGACATTTTTCTATATGGCATTTATAAGAAACATATGAATGAATGTCTTACTTAACTAAAAGGGTCCATCTTATAAATTCAAGTTTAAAGCACACTCACACCAATCTTTTCTTCTATGAGTTGCCGAGCATAGTCTATTTGCTGAGGAGTGCCACGAATCGTAAATAACTTCATATTAGGATCTGCATTAGGTGGAGGATTTCTCTGAAGTTCTATTCTTGCACCAGACTGTTGGCTTATGCTTTTTATGGTTTCACCTCCTAAAATCAAAACAAAGATATTTCTCTAAAAATTCAAAGGATACAAGAGGAACTATTAAAAAGCAAATGAAAGTAAGAAATTTAAAAAATGAAAACTCAAAGATACAAACAGAATGACAGTTATCAGAAGGGAAGCAGGGAGAGTAAATTGGGCAAAGGGGGTAAAACACAGTAACGGAAGGAAACTCTGGGTACAGCGAATGTGGTACACAGAATCTAAATTGTAATTTTATACACCTGAAATTTACATGTTATTAACTAATGTTACCTCAATAAACTTAACAAAAGGAAAACAATCGCAATTAAATGGGTCATTATTAGTTTTGACCAGTATTCCATCTGTCAATATTCTATTAGGATTTTCCACTTATTCTACCCTTTAAATCAAATTATATTAAGCATTTCATGCTTCTCTTAAAATATTTTTAAGGCATAACTTAGTGTATCTGTATCCAACCTTAAAATGGATTGTAACTTATCAAAATACTTGGTTTAATTGCTTTAACAAGCAATGTAAATATAAACTAACATTTATTAAAAAATTGGAGAATTTAAAAATGTGAGTCAGGACAAAGCAAAATCAAAAAAAAAACACCCGAACTACTTTTTGTGTTAAAAGTTTCTTACACTAATACTTAAACTCCTGGTCCCTTTCTCTAGAATCCAATGTGATTCAAATCCCACTTTTTATTTATGAAGTCCTTCATTCATGTTTTAGTTGTTACACATCAACATAAGAATACTTTTCTACTAAATTACAGCCCAGGAAATCATTGCTAACAGCAGCTGAAATAGCATCCAGAAAAATTAGGTAATTATATTAAATTTTTAATCCTATAGTATAAGAGTTTAAAATACATTGCCTTTTCCTATTATTAATCCAGTTTTCCCAGTTGGTACAATGAAATTAAATTCCTGTAATCCACCAGGTGGTCCCATATTCCAGTTGCCTTGACCTCTACCCCTTCCTCGACCACCAGGTCCAGGTCCACCAGGATTACCAGCCTATAGAGAAGAAAGACAAAAAGAAACAGTCAGCATAGACATATACTCTTCTTTCCATAATAAAATTATTACATGTCTAGTTACCTCAACTTTAATTTTCCTAAATCAGAAATTTAGATAAATTAGGACATAACTTGGCCCACATTATCAGCCAGTAATAACCATCATTTATTCATTTTATACTGGAGCAAATAAAGTTGCACACATATATAACTGCCTTTCTGCTCGCTCTAATATGTCTACCTCAAAACAATTTACTCTTTCTAGTTATTAATAAAGTATCATCAAACAGCTTCTGATATTAAAAAAAGGGGGGAACACTAAGATTTGAACAGAAAATTGTTAAATAAAAACAAAACAAAGAAAATGTTAGCGTTCTATCAAACCTGAACACTTCGAAGAAGGTCTGTAATTATTTCTGCAGCATGCTGACACCGGTCTGGAGGTCCTGTTATTTGTGCTATTCTATCAGGTGTTGTTCCATCATCTTAAAAAAAGAAACAAATTGGATTAGTTTAGCATTTACTGTGTCAATATCAAAAGTAATTGCTACGAACACTTAGAAAATTAAATGCACTTACTCACCTGGCTTAAACTGAATTCGAACACCAGCATCATTTTGTATTTTTTTAATCATCTCTCCATTTCTTCCTATTACAATGCCAACAGCAAATCTTGGAATGGGGACCTTATGCAAAGAAGACTAAGTATTAAGCCATTTCCCGAAAATCTATCTGCCTCAAGTCATAAAAGTATATATAGCACTGTTTATATCAAATAGGGTAAACAAGATACAAAACAGGATTTATTCTAAGATGGGAAGTAGAAGGAAAAAAGAGAATACAACATTGAAAAAGGCTATGATGCCAAACAAGAAAAAAACGATTATACTTATGGATTAGCATACAACCATTTGAGTATTTTTACTTACATCTATCCCTTCATTTCCTCCTATTCTTGACCCATACTCATTTCGAACTTCTCTGAAACCACCTTGGTCACGAATTAACTCTAACACCATTTCCTTGGCTTGCTGAAGTAGAAAAAGTTAACCAATTTAGAAAGCATATCTCAAAACGTTGTAATTATTCATGAATACTTTGCTCATTCTGCCACCCACACCAAATTCTTCTTTGTAAAATATAAACTTAAGTTTACTTGAACTTTGTAGGGGTCTCCTGTAATTCTAAGAGGTTTGTCAGCACCAGTGTTCTGAGGTCCATCTTGAATCATAACCATTTTAACTCCAGCCCGCTCCTGTTAATCGTAAAAACCATTATGTATTATTAACTGGAGGGGTATGGAAGGAAACCAGCTTTAAAACAGATGAAAAGTAATAATTTTACAAGTAATAATACCTGAAGTTGTTTAATAGTCTCTCCCCCTTTTCCAATAACTAATCCTGCCTTGCTAGCCGGAATCATTATTTCTTGAACTGCATTTCCCGGTCCGTCACCATGATGAAAGCCAGGGGCTGGTCTTCCTTTCTCAACAATCTGGTCCAGTAACCGTTTTGCTGATCTGTTAAAAAATTAATAGTCAAATAAGTTGCAGCATACCCAAAAGCTTATCCAAATACAGAAATACAAAATATAATCAGGTATTCCTTCCAATTCTAGTTTAGGTCGCTTCAAACTAAATTGTCACAAGTTTAATTAAAAGAAAATACCATCAGGGCCAAAGACGGAAATTATTCAATTTTCTAGGTATACAATTTTCAGTATTTTTAAGAACCTAAAATTTCTAAGAAGTAGAGTTATATTTCTACAATGAAGCTGATTCCCCCAAGAACTAAATGGATTCATGCTTCTAAATCATCCTTTTGATCACTCAAATGTTAAAATTTGTTCATTCAACGAATACTTAAAAATGTCAACTATATGCTAAGTATTCTATGTAATGGGGTTAAGCACCAAACAAAACAGGAAGTTTCTGCTGGCATGGCTTAACTTCATTAAATATGTAAAAATATCATGTTAAATAACATGGATATCATTTGGGAAGTGCTATAAAGCAAATCAAAGCAGAATAAGGATGACAGAATGTGTGTGTGAAGGGATGCTATTTAATGGAAAATAGATATGGGAGAATTTACCGATAAAATCTGAGAACCAAGACCTAAAGTGGGGGTAGAATATATAAATATCTGGAGGAAATTTCCAGAGAGAATAGGATGTGCAAAGAACTCAAAGGAGAAGCACGCTTGGTGTGCTGAAAGATAAGAGGCTATATCTGAGGCTGGAACAGAGTAAGTTGTGAGAAGAATGGTAAAAATGAAGTGAGAATGGTGGCAGGTAAATAGGCCATGATAAAAACACTGACTTTTAAACTAAATTAGGAAGCATTAGAGGATTTTGAGTAAAATGGTGTAACAAAGTGATTCACATTTTAAAAGGATCACATGGCTATACTTTTACAAGAATAGACTATTGTTGAACAAGGCTAAAAAGGAGATATTGCAGTAATATAAGCAAATTGCATCACTGATAAGGTAATAGTCTAGAAAGTGGCAAGAGGAGGCTAGATTCCAAATAAATTATGAAGAAAAAAATAACCAAAACTTGTTTATGGATAAATGTGGCACAAGAGGAAGTATTAAAACAGTTGTCATACGCTGAGATGTGAGTTAAAAAAAAAAAAAAGCAAGATGGGAATGGCGTGGAAAACAACTTTGTTTTTAACAAGCTAAAGTTTGAGATGTCTAACAGACATTCAAGTGGACGTACTGAGCAGCTGGATATGAATCTGTAATTAAGGAAAAGAGATCAAGGCTGAATATAAAAATTTAAGAGCATATGATATCTATGTCATATAAAATCATATATTAAACGAAGTTTAACAGAGTAAATGAAGTATTCTAAAAAGTATGTGTAGATATATATCATAGGAAGACTGAATTTCACATTCAAGTTGAGAGACCAGAAAGATAAGGCTGGACAACCAAGACAGACTGAAAAAGAGGAACCATGAAGTTGGGTATCTCTAGACAAGTGGTCTACTTTCTAAAAATGCTGACAGGCTGAATGATGTGGAGGCCAGTTGTGATCTCGAAGACCAATATCAGTGAAACAGTGGAAATAAAAGCCTGATTGGTGTGAGTCTGAGACAAAATGAAAACAGGCAGATGATACAGCAAGTCAAGTAAAGCAACCTCTTTTTAAAAAGTTGTTGTAAAAGAGAATAGAGAAACAGAAATGTGGGTTTCAGGTATGGTTTTGGTTAAGATGGATCAATTTCCAAGCATGTTTGTATGCTATTAGAAATTATCTTGAAGAGGGGGGAAACAGTGCAGGAGAAAGTCAGTTCAATTGCAGCAGCAACATCCTTCGGTAGGAAGAATGGGCTGATCTTAGGCACATGATTTTCATACTTACTGGACAGACTCAGGTGTTCCAGTTAACATACAAGACCTCTCTGGAAGGCCACCACTATCTACCATTAAAAAAAAAAAAAATTTAAGGCCAAGAAACAATTAACAGATAGCATCATTTCACTAGCAACTTAAAAAATATGTTAGTTTTTTAGTTAGTACGAAAACAGCAAGAATAACGTTACCAGGAGCGATCTGTATCTTGCATCCAGATTCCTGCTGTATGCGTGAGATCTGCTCGCCGCCTCTGCCAATTACTAGTCAAGAAAAAAGAAAATTATTTGCTGAAAGACTATAAGTTATGTTTTGATTGTTTTCAAAGCTTTAAAAATTAGGTTACTCACTAAATCCAACCATTCCATCTGGAACTTTGTATTCTTCTGTCATTACAGACCTGCTAAGAAAGAACAGAAACTAACATTTTCCTTCAAAGAAAAATACTATTTACATATAAAAGGTATTCTACCGATAACGATGGAAGTCTAGTGGCTCCTAATGGCATACATTAGGTTTCCAAGCACGTTTATAGTCAAAACACAGCTTGAGTAATCAGAATCTTAATTAAAGTACACATCAAGTAAGCAGAGTATGATGGATGGAATAGTATGTAGGCATGAACTGCAAAGTTGGCATGGAGTTCAAGGAATGTCATTTTAAGTTATTTTACTTCACATTAGTTATTCTAAAATGTGCTAATTCTACCTATCCTTTCCAATTACAAATGTATCTTACTCAAAAAGGAAAATGGTCATTCTGTATCGCACCTTCTTAAGTCGAAGGAAACGAACTATATACACAAAAAAAGGGCAGATACATATTCACCATACACTACTTGGGTGTGGTTTTACATAAATGCAGTTCGACTAAAACTTTCAAAGTACTCTTTGACAAGCATTTGACTATACCTTTGCTGCTGATGCATCGGTGGTAACTGTGTCCCAAAAGCTACCAAAAAATTAAATAAAAATAAAATGAAAATTTTAAGTTCACATATATTTAACAATACAGTATCATCAAGCAATTCTAAAGTCTTTTGCTGACACACAAACAACACCTTGAGAATAAGAATACTCAAACCAACATTGACACTGGGCAAAGGGGTCAGTAAAAGGGCAGATTTTTACTGATAAAGGAAAAATGATATATGATATAGAAAAAAATTCATTTTTCAAGTGGTAGTAGCATAAATTAAGAAATGGATTTAAAGACTATTTGAGTATCTAAAACAATTTAGCAGCTGAATCTTACTGATACATATCTGGTCACTGAAGTGGGAGATCATATAAAGATAGGAGGTGCATATTTACAAAGAAATTCATTCTAAAGAATATTCATGGCTTTCAACTAACTTCGGAGATACCCAATAAAAGACAGGAACAAAATCCTGATCAAAATCCAGTTACTTTAACTTTTAATACAACTTTAAATACTTACAGTCATTTTGAGGAGCAACTTTCTTAGCATCTGGCTGATCTGCAAAATTAAGAGTCTTTTAATTTTTTTCCCATGCGTACAAATATAAGACTTAGTTCCCCCTGCCCAAGCAAAAATAAATATCAGTATAAACATTTATGGAAATAGCTGAGGGTATGGTTTGGCATTTGAACCAAAAGTGCCAAAACTCAGCCCAAACTCTTAGTAACCAAAAGAAGAAAAATTAAGTCTTTCATTCTCTTCACGTTTTAAAGATGCACAGACATTTAAAAAATTTCTTTTTGACTGTATCAAATCACTGACCTTAATGTATGTTAAGCACTTTAGAATGATACAAGACAAAGTATTTAGGTCCATTACTAGCAAAATATCACATGCTAAAGGCTAATGATGCTTCCCACTGCAGAAACTGAAGACTGAAAGAAAAAAAAAAAACCTATCAAAATGGGAAAATTTGACATATCAAAATTGAGTGTATCTGAGAGTGACCACAAGCTATGCAAAATAAATTTAAAAATCACATTACAAGGCAATCTCAATCTAAACTGTTCTACTATTCTTCACCAAACATTTCAAGGCATAAACTTCAGCAGAAAAACTCAAAGCAACTACATGACTACCTTCATCTACATCCTTTACACAGATGAATACAATGCATACCTTAGAATAGACAACCGACAGCTGAATGTACTACAGTCTCCTCCCCCCATCAAACTTAAATGATTAAACATCAGAATGTGGTGCAGCAAAAATTCAGACACATACTCCAATAAATATTTGTGTCCATATAAGAATCCACTGGTTTATTTCACGTTTACATACTAAACACAGGTAATAAATAAAAATTCCTGCCTTTAAAAGGAGAGGGCATTCCCTCCCAGTGTGTTGTACTGCTCGGACTTGTCCAAGAGCCATCTACACATAAAATAAAAAGAATACATTACATACAACATCTGAAGCATCATTAGCTCATTTTTTTTTGTATATTAAAACCTCACTATAAATGTGAAAATCACTTAAATAAAACCAAGTACTCCTGGTCAAAAGCTACAAATACATTCTATAGGCTCATTCAGAAACCTCCTTAAAAAAATTAAATAAAAGGGCAAAAGAAATTTTATCAAAATTCATACATCAAATCTAAAGCAAAAATACTCATGGACTTCTAAGTTCAGAAGCTTCAACAATTTTTTTTTTTAAAGTACAAGGCACTGTAAGTCTACTGCTTTAAGCCACATTGAGTTAAACCTGAAACACAAAACAAGGTACTAAAACAAACAAAAAAGTAACAAAAAAAGGTATAACCTACAACACACTAAAGTAGCAAACTATAGCAACTTCAACCTTTAAAGTGAAATTTGAAATAACGAAATGACAAAAATATAGCATATAAAGATTAATTCATGTATGGTAAGAAAAACCTGTGAAATGTGAAATGTCTCCTAAATATTTTATTTATGTTTTAGTTTTTCCTCCCCCCAGTATATTAACAAGTCGTCTGTGCAAACTGTCATTCTGGCATAAGTCTAAAAGAAAATAATGTCTTCTAATTAAGACAAGACTGGCTAGTTGATTCAAATTTTACCTACCTTGTCTAGGTCTCTTTTTCCCCTTTTTCTTTTGAGGCCAATATAAACCTTACAATTTTAGGAACCTTATGATAAAAGTATGTTTCAATAAAAGAACATTTGAAAAATACTGAAAATCACTTCAACTAAGCTGCACAAAACAATTAAAATACTTATAGCTATAACTTACCTCCATCTTCCAAAGGTCTTTTTTGTCCCCCATAACCATAGTCATTTGAATTCAGTGATGTACCAGCATCACCTCCAATTTTTGCTGCAATCTTAAAAAACAAAAAAAACCCATTAAGGATGGCATCATTACTACTATATACTCTTCAGTACTCAATCCTCATAGTTACTAATACATGTATATATGCCAAATATCTGACATAATAAAATGAAATTAAAATTTTAGTTCATTACTACCATTAATAACTTCAGAAAGTTAACAAATAATCATCATCTGGAATAAAGCTTCTGCTATATCTCTGTAAGAAGAAGTAATCAATTAGGAATCTTTAGAAAACTGTCCAAATAGCTTTGAAGAAAATCTGGATCCTAATTCTATCTTTTTCACGGCTCTCTCCCATGACTCAAGATGTGTATAGGATGTGTATAGGAACAAAGAATGTGAACACCTTGTGGGACTCTAAGGCTGTGCTGTCTAACAGGGTAGACACTAGCTACAGTGATTACTGAGTACTTAAAATGTGGCTAATCCAAACGGGAGATGTACTTTGAAGTATAAAATACACATTGAAAATCTGGAATTAATATAAAGAATGTAAAGCACCTCAAAATTTTTTATACTGAACATATTAAAATGGTAATATTTTGGATATGTTGGATTCAAAGTGACTTGCATTTAATTTCTGTTAGACAATCTTGTTCTAAAGAAACATGGGGACAAAGGGAGCCTGGCAAGCTGTATCTCCAAGAACGCTTCACCTATAGAGCCACAAGTCATTTTATCCTATAAGACTTAACTTTTAGAGTGGGGCAAATAATTGCTTTCACTTGACTATACAAACATTACATAAGAAATACCAGCCACAACCACTGGACATTTACATTTTTCTATGAAAGAGAAAATGGAACTGAGATTGCTAAATGCCACCAACAGGCCAAGCACCACACTGTGAATGTTTTATACTCATTCTGTCATTCAATTATCACGACAAACCTATGGGGTGGAAAGTACTTAGTGAGACAAGACATCCATTTTAGTTGAGAAAAATCTCAAAAGGTTAATTTAACCAAGGTTACACAGGTAGGTCAATGATGGATATGTCCCACTTTCTACAAAGTCCATGCTAATTAGTACAAGGAGTATCACTGAGGCTGGGTGAACAGCTTATCATAGTTGTTATTCTTTCGATTTTGAGTATGTTTGAAATTTTCCATGATAAAAAATTAAATGGGATATCAAACTCTTGGTGATTGGAATTCCCCCAAGATGTCTTGATATGAAACTAAATCAACTACCTCAAGCTTCATAACTAGGAAAACTAGAGACAGAATATATTTGGTGACTTGTCTTAAATCCAATATGTACCACTTAAGTCCTACACAGACACACACACACACACCAGTTCCTATATATTGTACTTCCTAAGGTTCTTAATATTTCCATTTTCCTCATTTATACATGCCAATACCTATAGCAAAACATATTAGGATTAAGTATAAAAATGCTTGATTAAAAAAAGGTATAAAATTTTATCTTCCTGTCGACGGCCATGCTACCCTGAACAAGCACAATCCCATCTGATGTCAGAAGCTGAGCAGGGTCAGGCCTGGTTACTACTTGAATGAGAGACAACTTAGGAAGACCAGGTAATGTAGGCATAAAAAATAAAAAAAATAAGGGATTGTAAGTTAAAATGGTCCTTGCAATCTGTGAGGTCAACCAAGGGTTGCCTCGCCTAAAAAAAAATAAAAATTTATTTTCCTAACTATCCTCTATGTGGTCGATCTAACCTTCTTTAATCATCTTTCATTTTCTCAAAAGCCTGTTCGTACCTTTGAGCATCTAATTAAAATCTTCTTTCTTTTCGGAAAGTTTTTCTACCCTTAAGTTTTAAAACACTTAGCAGTGAATTGTTCCTTAGGAACTTAAATACACTGCCAGGCACTAATAGCCACTGAATTAAGGAAATTATTTCAGGCCAGAGAAAACAGTAATACTAATGACAGGAAAACAGTTTAGACTGAATATCTTCTGCAATTAGTTTTTAGGAAAGCTCTATGAATCTGCAAAGCAGCAATCCTCGAACTCCAAGAAACTTCTGCACAAAGAAAGAATACTTATTTATACTTCACTATTTCTTGAACAGTTCTAAAAACTATCAAAATAAACGTGAAAGTTGATATTTGATTCAGTCAAAAGAACCAGTAACATCTCAAAAATTCAAAACTAATACAAAGACATTTGGGAAGAGCTTTTAGTAAAAATACTAAGATTGGACTACTTCTCAAAGATCTATAGAAAATATACATTTCCTATGTCACCATAAGGAGAATTTAAGAGTAAGTCATTCCTAAAATCCAATCCCCAACTAAACAAAATTCTTATTAGACTAGGAAAATTAAAAGTAACCAATTTCTTTGATTTTACTTTACAGTAACTCAAGCTTTCCATTTGGACCTTGCTCTACTGCTCAAATGAGTAAATTTTTTTTATGCTTTCATTGTTTTAGCATTTTCCGCCTTCTTCAATGACTATTCTTACAACCCAAGAATTCTGGAATTGAAAGGAAATTTAAGAGATTTAGTCATACCACCTGATTCTTAAGAGTAAAACAAACAAACCCCAAAACCGAGAGCAGATTCTCAGAAGTAAGCTACCTTAAGTTGACTAGCTCCTAATTTTTAATCCAATACATGCTTCCTTAGGCTGTGGAGTACAACTGTGATTTGGGATGGGTTATAAATCTGGTTCTATTGCTTTGGGTCCTTGCCAAATTTTCCTATCCATTCTGTACCTTATTTACCTTATCTACACAAAGGAAATAATAGTTTCTATACTTATCTTGTAGGATGTTATGAGAATTAAATGAATACCAGATAAGTTTAGCACAGAGCCTAATATGTAGTATATAAATTAACTGCCAGTTATTACAAACAAATCAGCATATTATAATTCAACAACAAGCAGGGTCCATGAGAATTCAAATATTTGATTTTATATAAATTTAGCAGATTTTTAGTGGTCCTGACCAAAGATATAGTTGCATTCTGCTTGTAAAAACTGTGCCTGTGGAACAGTAAGGTATACTATTTTTCTTTCTATCTCCAAGATCTAACATAGTCATAGGCATTTGAGAAATGAAACAATTATTTTCAAAACACAAGTTCATTGCTACTTCAATCCATTAAAGATTTTTCTTGATTCAATTCAATAAATATTGAGTATATACTATGGGCAAGGTCCTGATGGATTCTGTTTCCCTGTAACAAACATATGAAGAGGTTTAATGAACACTAGAAATATTACTAAGTTACCACATTAACATTGTCCCCTTCAAACACAAGAATTTTTGCTTATCATATTCAAACTTTGCTATCCTGCACTAAAGGGAGGAATGGTAACTAAAAAGTCAAGAATTCTATTTTATAAAATTTTCACTACATTCAAACAACATAATGCAGTCTGAATCACTTTTACAATCATCAAGGAAGAGATTTCAAGAATAATTGAGTATTTAATGGCTAATTTATTAGTTTTTTGAACTGAAATGATGAAGTTTGATTATTAATTTGTGATCTACCATTCTAGTCACCTAGTCTCTTAGCCTCTGATTCACTCCAGTCTTCATATAACCTTAAGAAAAAGTAGATGTTTTAATTTTCCAATTTTCAGAAACAGAATTTGTCAGCATGATCATCAAAGAATCTCAACTTCACCCTATGGAATCACAACCTGAAATACAAAAATATAAATTTCTAAAGTGTACAGGTTGGAAACCTGAAACTAGAAAAGCAATCTGGAGCCCCTGTAATGGATTTAGCTGAGAGTATTATAAAAATCTGCAAATTTCACATTAAAAATAAGCTGTTAAGATTCTCTGAATTAAAAGATTTAGCAACTTGGCCTAAACTACCAGATGGCAACAATCAGCTAGAGTAAATGCTACAAGCATTTACTAGGTAGGGAGCAGGGCTATCCTGCTTTCCTTCATAATAACTGTCCAGCCAAAAACGCCTATACATCCCCAATGGTACACAGCGCTTTGAGGGCCAAGAAGCTGTTCTTATACCTATTCCTTCCAAAGAACATAGCATAATACTCTGGACAAAAAAAAGAAACTTAAAGTTAGATGGGGATTTTTAAACATAATTCATTATCCTTTGGGAAAAAGTATTAACCTAACTTGTTTCTTTAGTCCTAATACTCTTTCCTATATTCCATTTATGTAAGACAAGCAACTACAACTGATAAAGGCAACCTCAAAAGTAATTAGAAGGGTTAATTCGACTCAAAAGCTAAATTTGGGAATCTTGGATTTAAGATCAATTCTGTAAAGAAACAATCAAATCATTACAGCGAAAAACATCTGTAAAGAATCATTATTACAGCAAGGGCAGTGGGGCAGCTGACCTATTGGCATATAAAGAGAGTATGAAAAATTCCATAATTTGAGGACTATTTCTGCTAAAAAAGCAATCTAACTTAATCAGGAAATTATAGGTTAGTCGAATAATGAAGTCCAACTTTTAATTAAAGCATGGCAACCCAAAGTCTTTGAGATGTTGTATTCACCTTTTCTTACCTCATTTTCCACCCTCTTTCCCCCACCCAACTCTATCCCTCCAGCGACTTCACTCTTGGGTTCCTGTTATTGCAAAAAGCCCATACCTTTCTTTGCACATGTGCTTCTTTTCTCCACTGGTCAAACTCTCAGTCATTTTTTAATGCCTTAAAATACCACTCCTTTACTTTGGCATTTAGGCACCCTGCTCCTTGGTGTTGTGTACAGTGCCTAACTCAAAGTAGGAACTCTATAAATGTTCACAGAACAAGTAGATTAGCAGTATACATATTCTGTCCACTCCTCTCTGAAAGCATTCATCAGATACAATTCATTTGCATCTAGTTCCTTTAACTATAGCATAGCTTCCTAGAAGGCAGAAATCCAATTCACACATCTAAAAAATCTCCAGTATCTAAGTACAGTATGTGGCACATATTAATTCAATATGCTGGCTGATTAAAAATAGTTCAGGTGAGTTTTCCAAACCAATCTAAAATCTCACTGAAAGAGTTCCTGTCACTGTATGTTTCAATCATTATAAACATGTTCAAAAGTAATATCCTCTGAATATAAACAAATCCAGGTACATTTTTATTTATAACTTGTCTACATTATTTAAAAAGGAGCGATTTGTTACACCACTACAGATTTTATGAATTTTGACTCAAATAATATTTTAACAGAACCGGAGAAAAAAATAAGTGAACTCCTAATGCGATTGAAGCATTCCACAAAATCACTTTCTCATTACCATTCGCTTAACATTGTAGGTCTAAATATGTCTAGCACTTATCATGCACAGTGTCGTAACAAGAATGAGATTACTTTTGCTTATATCCAAGTCCATACCAAAATCAAACATCTTAAAGTTACAATTTTATGAAGGGACTACCTAATAAAGATTAAGTTAAAATTAAGAAATCTTTAAATCTCCTGGAGTACATGTATTTCTTTCACAACTTTCGTTTGTGAAGTGCCTTCAGGGCAAATGTACGCACCTACGTAATACAAAGAGGCCCGGTCAGTTTGCGACTGTGAACAGGGAGGCAGATTCAAATAGAAACTTGGGGGTATAATGGGCCTGAAGCCATTTTGAGAAATAAGGGGGAAGGGCTGGTATTACACACTGACACGTAAATCCCGCCCTGAGAAAGGACTCCAATCCAGGATGTCTGTGCTCTCTTAAATCTCTTCCTTGTAGGTGAGAGAGCTTGAATGAGCTGGAAGCTGTAAAGACTTTTAATGACATATCCCTTATCTTACCACGGCTCCTGTGGACAGACCTTAGTTCTTTCCCAAACTCATTACCAGAACCTTCCATACTATTGTGTAAAACTACGCGCGCTTTATCCCATGGGAAAAAATGTTCATTCTGAGGAAGAGGAAATGCTCAGCTAACTCCTTGGAAAAGGCAGCTTGAGTGCTGCACAAACAGGAGAGGGTCCTAAAGCCATTTCTACGTAGCACGCGTTGGGGTTCCAAGTGGCTTAGACAGTAAGAATACAAAACCGAGTTCCAGCCTCTAATCGGTATTACTTGGGAAAATGTGAGCCTCCTCACATTTCAGAGCCCGGAAGGACACTTTCCTCTTCCTCACGCGCGAAGAAGTAGCGGCCTACTGAGCCAGCGGCCAATTACCGTGAGCTGTTGGGATCCCGCCGCGCGGTCCAGACTTACCTGCCGGGCTCTCTGCAGCGCATCTTTGAAAGCATCGTTAACTCCTCCACCACCACCGCCGCCGCCTCCACCACCAGCTGAACCAGAGGAGGGGGGAGGCACTGTTGAATAGTCTGCCATGTCTACCCTACCGTGGCCGCTACCGCTTCTTCGCAGAGACCTTCTCTTCAGCCAACTGCTAAGAAAGAAAGAAAATGGCGGCCGTTGAGACTGTATCACATTCTTGTGCGACCATCGTGCCGTAAAGGGGCGGAGACTGAAAGAAATCTCGCGAGGTTTTAAAGCAAGGCGCTCTGGAGGTGGGGCAGGGAAAAAAAAAAAAAAAAGACAGAAAGATGTCGCGAGATTTGTGTTTAAGATTTCGCGAGAAAGTGGTTTATTCTGGCGCCTCCTCTCCACGCGGTCTTGGATTGCGGCTGTGTGGCTGTTTGTTCCGGGTAGTGGGTGAAGTAGGCGGGGCGATCGCGGTAGCCTTGAGTTTCTGAAAACCTGAAAAAACTGTAGTGTTTTTTAACGGTCGCCGCCTAAGGGACGTAGTGTCAGTGAATTTTCCGCCAAGGATAATTCTTTGTATCCATGGGGAAGAGAGTGGCGTCACGAGTGTAACGACGCTGCAGTGCCAGGAGTGCGCCTGGGAGAAGCGCGCCCTGCACGCTGCTCTGTGGTGCTCCCGAAAACATCCGCCCGGTCTAGCGGGAAGTTGGCATGATTTTCAGGGTAGTAAAGTGCCCCAGTATTTTACTTCTAGATTGTCAGAGTTTTGAGTTTAATCACAAGCGGGGATGAATTCAAGCGGGAAGCTTCTTAGTTCTCGAGCTGATATCCGAAGTTTTTGTGTAAATGTGGATGAAGCTGTAACAATATGACTGCCGTAATTGTTCCTACAATTGTTTTAACCAGACTTAATAACCTACTATTGTCTGTGTCCCTGACCAATTTTATTGAGGTACTTGTAATTAAGAACAGCATCCATTTCTTAACCAAATTGACTTTATAGTTTAGGAATAGTTTCAACTTCTGAGAACTCAAATGTAAGGCGATATTCTAAGTTGTCATTTTTAGACTGTGTTTAGTATTTTCTGTTATTTCCTCAAGTTAACTAAGTTTCAGACCTTCCCAAGTGTATCGGGGCATATAATTTACTGCATAAATAGTTCCAGACATACTAGGAGGATGCTTTAGGAGACGATTACAGTGACTTTTTCCAAATTATTCCTTTTTTGATGATAAATAATGAAGTAGAATTAACTTTACCAACTTTGGCATTTTGTGCTTTGTTAATTAGGTCTAAATGAGTACTTTTCCCATTGTTAGTCTTTGAGTAATTGAGAGAAATGCGTGCTGCAGTCTTCCTGATACCTAAAACTAATGTATCCACTTGTTCAAGGCCCAAAGTAAGTCAGATAACTAAATTACATGCACATAGATAAATGAGGGTTATTATTTTCCTTGAGCGTTTCCTACCATCGTATCCATTTATAGCTCTGATTATCTTTTTTACTGATTTTGGGGGAATTTGTATTTGACTGTTAGAGTACAGATTCAAGAAAGCTGGTAAAAAGGAAAATTAAAAGCAATGTTGGTATTATTGCTAACTAGAAGTATTTCAGTTGCATTTTAAGAAAGGTCAACAAATGGCACTTATTAATTGGTAATTGATTTTCATATTTTGTTAGACTAACTTAAACAATCAGACCTTCTGATCAACGGTATTAACCTGAGTGGTATAATTTATCTCCAAACAAATAAACTATTTCATGTATACAACGATTTTTGTTTCTCTAAATATTGAAAATAAATAAGGACCCCCCATTTCTAGTTTTTTGTTTTTTGTTTTTTTTTTTTGGTGGGGTTGTTTGTTTTGGTAGGTTCCCCGGGAAGTATGAGTCTTCTAGGATGGGAACAAGTTAGAATCAGTCTAGATCAGGATTTCTCAACCTCTGCACTGTTAACACTTTTTAGCCATATAATTCGTTGTTTTGCTGTACTGCTGTGCATTTTAGTGTGTTTAGCAACATCCTTGGCTTCTACCGATAAAGGCCAGTAGCAACCCCTTCCTCCCCAACTGTGACAACCAAAAATGTTTCCAGACATTACAGATGTACCCTGGGATGCAAAATTGTTCCACATTGGGAACCACTGGTTGCCTTGATTCCTGTCTTTGCCTCCATCAGGAAGACCTATTTATCATACTTCTGAAGTATATTCCAAATTGCATCATTTCATACGTCTACTACTCCCAAGTTACCACCACCTCACTCCTGGACGGTTAGAGTAACATTCTAGGGGTTTTCTGCTTCCACCCTTACATCTCTTCAATTTACTCTAAAAAATTATGAAATTATGTAAAGTGTATTACTACATGTGAAGTCTCAGAGGTAACAACCATCCATGTATCCACTCTCTAGAAATGTTCCCCAAGGAATAGACTGTTAATAGTACTTTTGCAGCTCAAGGTGCTGCTACCTGATTGTATTATAGTTGTTTCATTTTGTGGCTGCTTGAATGATTTCTTTAAAATGTAAATCAGATCATCTCACCATGTCTTTTCACTTTAAATCCTATCTCCTAAAGTGAGTACCAGGTCACTGTGACTATACACTCCTCCCTCTCAACACTCCTCCCACTCATTCCACTTTCAACTATTTGGCCACTTTGCTGTCCAAGATCTTTCCTACCTCTAGGACTTTATACCTGCTTTTTCCTCTGCTTGGATGCCTTTATAGACCTTCACATGGGTGATTTGTCCTCATTCAGGCCTCAGTTCAGATGTAATCTTAGATGATCTCTGACCTCTGGTTGTGCTATTCTGCAACCACTCTATCCCATTACCATTTTCTCTTTATAGGATTTATCTAAAATTATATTGTTAATATAATTTTATTTAATAATAAATTTTATAATTTAATATATATATTAAATTATTCTCTCTTCCATTAGAATGTAAACTGGAGAGCAAGGATCTTATCTAACTCTACCATTGACCACACCCAAACATCGTATTAGCATTCTAAATATTTGTTGAATGAATGAATATTGAAAACATCTGCCTCAATATTTTAATTGGTTTTGTGACATTGGGCAAGTGACTTAGTGTGTCAGATATCTACATTATGTTCATGACCTGCCTTGGTATCTTTGGGTGAGATATCTCTGAACATTTCAGAAACCATAAAGTGCTATGCAAATGGAAATTGGCATTATTAAACATATAATTTGGCTTCTGGTGTATCATAATTGGGAAATGCTATGTTGAAATTTGGGATTTTGAAAGCATCTGTCTCAAAAAACTGGCATCTACCCAGTTGTTGAGTGATTTTAGCTAATTCTACAGCATATATTACAATAACTTACAGTAAAGATAATATGTAATGCTTCCAAATATAATATAAAATGAAATTGCAGAATATACATATACTATATATAGTTTCATAATTTAAATTGGTCCTATACTTATTCCAAATGTGTTAACAAAGCTGTGTCAGCAGCTACCTCCAAAAGTCATTTTGCATGTTTCCTCACAACCAAAATGTCTAAAATAAATGAATATATTTATAGTCTTCTCCCTTTATTTCGTGGTTCAAAAAGGTTTATTTTTTTTCCTTCCCTACTTGGATCATATATTTACACGTCAATTCTTTTACTTCTGTTACATTTATCTTTTTTCATGAAATTTTTAGCCAACTAAAGATCCAAATTAAAAATAATCTTTTTCCATTAAACTTAACCTGACTAATTCCAATGATATCTTACTTAATTTCAGTGGTTGTCTGCATCAGTTACAGAGAGCTTTTTTAAAAAGTAAAGACTGAGCTCTAACCCTGACTCTCTGAGATGAATTTAAATATCTAAAAACTCTCTAAATTGATTCATAATTGAGAACCATTGAAATATAACTGAAGTCTACATGCAGACTTTGGCTTACTTTTAATGCCTTGCAGTTTTTCTCTAGTTATTATGGGCAGATGATCTTGAGAACTCAAGGTCTAGAAATATTTATATTCAGGTTTTTGTTGATCTAGGCTAGAACAGTATTTCTTAAACAAGGGCCACCAGAATCATCTTGGGTGCTCTTTTAAAATGTGGATACCTGGCCCCATCTGATGAATCATGTTTTGACATATGTGCATTTCTTTTTTTTTTCCCCCTAATAAGCATCGTAGTTAATTCTTATGCTCATCAAAGTTTGAAAACTGCCCTTTTATGCAAAAAGAATTTATAAATTTTTGCAGGATTAAACTGAATAAATTTTATTTCCCTAGACTGTAGTAAGTTCTAAATATAGAGATCTGACCTCTCCACTTTACCCTCTTTATAAGAGAGGGCTGGTCAAAGACTTAATCTTAATATTTGGTTTGCCTAGTATGGCTTAGTGCTTTTATTTTGGTGAAAGTTTACTAAATATCAAATTGAATTCTTTCTTATCATACTTACACTTTTCCTGCAAAGCTAGAGCTCAACAAATTGTTGAATGTGTGGTTATGAACATTGGGGGCCTTTGAGGCTAGATGGCTCGGAGAAGTAGCTTCATTTAAACTTTTCTTAGAATATAAGATTTACGAAGACCTTGAAGATCTCTAATCTGTTTCATTTTATGGTAGAGGAAGTTGTGACCCAGATAGCTTGAGTATCATGTAAAAGCGACAAGGTTAATTACAGAGCCAAGATTAGAATCCTAATCCAATGCTCTTTAATGAAATAACCTCTATGAAGCAGCAGTGATGGGGTCAAGTTTCAGATGGAGGTTTTCTGCTTCTTAAGTAGAGGGGTAGAAGAATCTGCAGAACCAAAACATCTTGATTTTTGTAATCAGGACATTTACCTTTACTCACAACATTTACTTTTTGAAATAGATTATTAGGGATGGAGGATCTGTGCAAATGAAATCCTTGACTGAAGATGAGTGGGTATGAGATGTAAAACTCACTTGGCATACAGTTTTGTTGTTGTTTTTTGTGGAACTTCTCTGTCCTGACATTTCCATGTCTCTATTTATAGCAGTGATCTCTTTGGAATTTGCCTTCTAATTCTGTTCTTTTATGTTGCTTCATATTAACTTCTCCGTTCATTTTTAAAAAATGTGTTTGAAAGGACTTGGGAAGGAAAAGAAGGAATTAAAATTTTTAGAAGAAGCATCTGAAATTACTATTATCCTATGAATTAATCATAATCATTGTTTATAACAGGTTATCTAATTGTAGTACCTAATAATACACATACTAATTTTTCAAGATAGAATGGCAATTTATTTTTTAAATTTAAAAGCATATGAAGCATAAATTAAATTTCTTTGATCCAGGACAGATACTACATTTAGATTAACAACCTTGTTCCTTAACTGTGTATTTTGATGTAAGTGAAGATCAAGAAATTTTAGTTATAGAATCTTTAAAAATGGTAAATTTAAGGGCAGGGACTGTCTTATTTACCTTTGATATTAACAATACCTGGCATCCAGTAGTTGATTTTTTACGTATTCATTCATTCAATTCAGTAAAAATGCCAGGCATTGTTCTAGGTGCTAGATATACAGTAGTGAACAAAATTAGACAGTATCTTTACCCTCATGGAGCTTATTTGAGTGAATGAATGTTGAATGAAACCATGAATCACTTTGCAAATACTCCATATTTGTTTTTAGGTAGTTATTTATATCAAACTAAAAAAGAATAATCTGTAATTGATTAAGCAGTAGGTTGAAGAGTTGGAATGGGAGAAGCTTAATAATCAGATTATTCATTCATTAAACATTTATTTCCTAGTGTGAGTATGTAAAATTATTTGGAATAATCACATAATTACTAGTCATTGTCATCCCTATTGTCATTCAATTCTCATGTTCTGTTTGTAACCCTGAGTAAAGTCTTCAGTTGCTATCCAGAGAACTTCATCTCAAATCAGATACCTCTGAATGCCTCTGACTGTGCTGGCCCAAAACTTCAAACAGACTAAAGTTCTAATTGTTACTGTTTATTGTCCTTCACACCAGAGTATGAGCTCCATAGGGCACCTTGTCTATTTCAGTTACCATTGTATACCAATTACATAAAATAACGTGCCACATAGTAGGTGTTAGTAAATATTAACGTCATTGATCACTCAAAATGCAATTCCTTCCCTGCTCATGGCTACAGCCTACATCTATCTAGTCGTCATCCAGACTACTCAAACAGAGAAAAATCTTCAACTCCAGTATTATTCTCTCAGGAATACCTATTACTACATTAGCTTGTTTATTAATGTACTCCATCTGTTGTAGTCTTTTGACTCTTCCTTTTTCTTTCAATATCTGTTATTTCCTGGCCTTACTTTGCCAGTCACTTCAAGAATTCTAAATTCCCATTCTCCTTTGTCTTTCAGTTGTGTCCACTCTTTAAATTCACTACTCTTAATCTCTTCAAATAGACTTTGGAGTTGAATGAACTTCAGCTCACCATTTGGTACCTGAGTGCACTATTTAACTTTGCCAAGATTAACCTCTTCAGAATCTCAGTTTGCTCTTTGGTGCCTGAAACAGTATTATAAAAATGAAATGAAATGCTTGTCACCAGATTCTATTGTCTGTATGTAATGAAAACCCTTATTAAATAATAACCAAAAAATTCAGATGCAGAGTGGCTCTAGGGTTGGTCGATTTAGCAGTTCAACAATATATGAGGTATGGTGTTATTTTCATCTTTGTCCTCTCCTATCCTTAATGTATGATGTGGCTTAGTGCCCCTAATGATTGCATAATGGTTGCCACAGTTCCCGGTATTATGCAGTCATGATTATAAAGTGGAAGAAGTAAGTTCTTTCTCTTTAAAAGCAAGGAAATCTTTCTACTACCCCCTTCCCCTGGATACCAATCAGACTCAGAGCTGAATCACACAAGCTTACTCTAGCAAGTATCATACTTGGTTTTGAATAATTACGATTCATTTCTTGGGGCTACAGGAGAAGCTCCATTTTCCTGGTAATAGCTATTATTACTACTACATTTATGACTCAGGATTCTGTCCTTTGAACTTTTTTCTTTTCTTTTTTTTCTGTTTACTCATTCTAGTATAATCTTTAGTCTTGGGGTTTTAAAGATTGCCTCTACTACCAATTTTTTATTTTCCCTCTGGACTGCTTCTATGAATCCCAGACTCATATCCAATTGCCTATTATTTGTAAGTTTAATATGTCCATTTCCAATTTACCCCTCCAGCTCTTCTATCTTCCTATTTTAGTAAATAGCAATTTGTTCTTTCAATGGAGTCATTGATTTCTCTCATATTCCATGACTGATTCATCTGGAAATCATATTGACTCTACCTTTAAAATAAAATAGCACTTCCACTTCTTAAATCCTATACTTTAATCTGACCAGTCTTTTGCTGTATCAAATACATTTTATGTTCTTTTGCCTCTAGACTTTGTGTTTTTGGTCCAAATTGCAGACCCTCCCTTTTGCTCTCTTTCTTTCTAAATTTTATCAATCTTGCAAGACCCTACTCACATTTTTCTTTTCTGAATCCTTTCCCATCCCCATCTTCCAGCCCAAGATGAGCATATAATTAACATTTATGTAGTATTTTACTTTATGTCACACCATTTCACATACGTTCTCATTATATCAATCAAATTAGGTAGTTGATATTATCCATTTTGTAGAATAAGGGAATTGAGGCTGAGATGTGATTTTTTTCAAAACTCTGTGGATACTAAGTAGTGAAGCTAAATATAGTGGAACCAAATCCTCTTGTTTCAAGTGTCATGCTCTTTCCTCTTTGCCTTGATGGTCCCTTAACTCCTATAGTAGTTACATAACACTTATTTGGCCATTAATTGATATTTGCTGTCTTTGTATCAAACGAGTTTGATTGTTAGCTTTAGACTATAAGGGATGTGTACAATTAATAGGGAAAGAGAATAAATAGGAGCGTAGAATACATTTCTTCTTGATAATAGAATCAAAGAGGTCATTAAGAGCTCCTTACAAACCCATTTACTTTTCTGAAGACATTAACCTTTTAAAAAGTATGATTCCCACACTTGCTTCTTCTAGCCAAAATAATAAGCTTCCTTAAGTACCAAATTTTTCCTATAATTTTTAAAGCAGAGCTAAACAAAGAGGCCTTCCCTGACCACCCTGACTAAAGTAGCTCCTGTCCATCAATCTCTGTCTTAGGAACATCCAAAATTTTTCTTTAAAATATTTCAAACTATTTGAAATTATTTATTTATTACCTTGTTTATTGCACATCTTCTCCTACTAGAATCAGTTGAATAAGAGCAAGGATGTTGTCTAGTTTATAATACAAAATATTTACTGAGTATTAAATATTTGTTGAATGATTGAGATACTTTTTTCATGAAGAATGCTCAGTATAACACCCATCTTTAAAAAAAGTTTTTGTACCCATCAAATACTATACAATGGGCAGGCAAATGCTATTGACTGTCTAATTCTAAATATGAATCCAAATTACTGTAATTACCTAAAAAAGGACATTTATTGTTAAGAAAAAAATAGGATTTCTAGAACAATTTAAATAAATGGGGGTTTAAACTCTTAAAGACACTTCCCTTAAATTTACTTCTTGTAACATAGATGGAGTAAGAAATGAATCTTTTCAAAATTTTTCTATATATTTTCCCTAAAGATTAAATTGCATTAATAATAATGAAATTATTTTAGCTATTGTAACTCATCTTTAAAGCCTAAAGCTTTTCCACAGAAATGAGAATTTAAAGTCTGAGTTCCAAACTTAAAAATCAAGAAATTTGCTGTAAGTAGTCTATGATAATGATGCCTCTTAGTGTTTGAAGGCATTTTAGGAAAGTACAGTTTGTCCCTCAGTATCTGCAGGGAATACCAAGGATACCCCCTCGGAAACCAAAATCCGCAGATATTTAAGTCCCTCATATGAAATGGCATAGAATTTCCATATTTCCACATATCCTCCTGTATACTTTAAATCATATCTAGATTACTTAATACCAAATACAATGTAAATGCTATGTACATTGTTGTTACACTGTATTATTTAGAGAATAATGACAAGAAAAAGTATGTACATGTTTAGTACAGACGCAACCATTATAGACCTAATTACATAGTACACGTCAGCAACAATGTAATGCTTTTTCCCCAATATTTTTGATCCACCGTTGGTTGAATTTGCAGATACTGAACCCACAGATACAGAGGGCTGACTATATAACACTTAGAGGTAAGATACTATTATTAGATGGCCAATAGTTTGACAATATGTTATTACTTAGATATTATCTAAAAAGTAGGCCAAATATTAGAACAGGCACAGCCTCATACTCCTTAAGTTTATGTTAATATTGTTAAGAATATCATAGTTTACTAGTAGATTGCTAGCTATAGAAAAGCTCTTCAAAATCTTATCACTAGTTTCAGTATCAGATATGTATACATATATAGATGACATGTGAAAAAGCATATGGAATTGATAAACTAAAATATTATATAAATGTTATGGGGAAGACATAGAACAGTTATTTTTTTTAACATTAAGAGACTAAAATTCAATGATAATGGTCTGAAAAGAGAACATGGCAAGGGGCAGGATCTTGGAGGATGCCTGAGTCCTTTGGGGCTGATTCTAGTAGTGACTTTTATGCTTTATACCAAGGGAAACTTGAGTAAAGGGAGATGATTTGTCAATAGACCTCCAAGTGGTAGCAAAATATATGTAGAGCTTAAAATAATAAAAAAAACTTATATGTGTATGTCATTATATAAATTTTATTGCTTTCATATATATTATCTGATTCTCACTATAACCTTTATAAGTTAGGAATTCAGAGAAATTAAGTGATTTGTGTAAATTATTTACATATTAAGTAGCAGACCTGAGATTGGAAATCAAGCATTCAGATTCTTAGGTCTTTATTCTTTAATCTATTCTTTAGACATTTGTAGCTCTTTATGCTAGTCCACTAACAGGAATTTAAGATACTATGATAAACAATAGTTTTCCCTAGGCAACTTTTAAGTAGTATGAGGTATATGAGGCAGCAGCAGAAATTAAGTCCGGAAAGATTTGCTGGTTCTAAAATCAAAGATACACATTTTAAGAATATAAACATTGCAATTTTTTTCATTTATTTTTAATTACAAAAAATTTAAATAGATTTTACAGCAGTTTCAGGTTCACAGCAAACTGAGTGGAGGGTATAGAAATTTCCCAAATAGCTCCTGCCTCCACACATGCATAGCCCTCCTCCCCCATTATTAACATCTCCCACCAGATGGAACATTTGTTTACAATTGATGAACCTATATTGATACATCGTCATCCAGAGTTCATAATTTACCTTAGGGTTTACCGTTGGTGTTGAATATTCTGCGGGTTTGGACAAATGTATAATGACGTATACCCACCATTTTAGTATCATATGGAGTAGTTTCACTGCCCTAAAAATCATCTGGGCTCCACCTATTTATTTTTTCCTTCCCACTGACCCCTGGCAACCACTGATCTTTTCACTGTCTCCATAGCTTTGCTTTTTCCAGAACGTAACCTTTTCAGATTGGCTTCTCACTTATTTAGCAACATGCATTTAGGCTGGCTTGAAAGCTGATTTCTTTTTAGTGCTGAATAATATTCCATTGTCTGGATGTACTACAGTTGATCTTTTCACCTATTGAAGGACATCTGGTTGCTTCCAAGGTTTGGCAGTTATGAACAAAAGCTGTTATAAGCATTCATATGTAGGTTTTTGTGTGGACAAAGGTTTTCAGCTCCTTTGGGTAAATAAATACCAAGGTATGCAATTGTTGAAAGATATAAGTGTATGTTTATTTTTGTAAGAAAGCACCAAATTATCTTCCAAAGAAGCTATATGTACCATTTTGCATTCCCACCAGCAATGAATGAGAGTCCCAGTTGCTCTGCATCCTCATCAGCATTTGGTGTTGTCCTTGTTCTGGATTTTGGCCATTCTGATAGGTGTGTAGTGATATCTCATCTCATTCTTTAAATTTGCCTTTCCCTGATGACTTATGATATGGGTCATCTTTTCATATGCTTATTTGCTATCTGTACACCTTCTTTGGTGATATGTCTATTAACATCTTTGGCCCACTTTTTAGTTCAGTTGTTTGTTTTTTATTGTTGAGTTCTAAGTGTTCTTTATATTTTTTGGATAACAGTCCTTTATCAGATATGTCTTTTGAATTATTTTCTCCCAGTCTGTGGCTTGTCTTTTCATTCTGTTGACAATGCCTTTCTCAGCAGAAAATTTTAATTTTAACAAAGTCCAGCTTATCAATTCTTTCATGAATTATGCCTTTGGTATTGTGTTTAAAAAGTCCTTGCCAAGACCAAGGTCATCTACATTTTATCTTATGCCCTAGGAGTTTTATAATTTTATATTTTACTTTAGGTCTAATCCATTTTGAGTTATTTTTGTAAAGAATATAAGGCCTGTGTCTAGATTTATTTCTGTGCAAGTAGATGTCCAGTTATTCCAGCACTAGTTAGCCTTTGCTCATTTGTCAAAGATCAGTTGACTTTATTTATGCATCTATTTCTGGGCACCCTATTCTGTTTCCTTGATCTGTTTGCCTATTCTTTCACAATACCACATTGTCTTGATTACTGTATTTGAATACAATGCACTTGAGATACAATGAATGCATTTAAAATACAAACATGTATTTGAAATAAAGTGAATGCTACCTATATGAAGTTTTAATGATAAAATTTTAACAGACTCTAGATGAGTAAGTAGCAAATATTAACTGGAATATTTGGAAAGAGTCATTCTTAGTTGGATAGTTTGTGTGTGTGTGTGTGTGTGTGTGGATACAAATGCTTGCAAATAAGGACATTTTGTTCTACATATGGTATAATAATTTTCTAAAAAAAATTCTTCTAGTTTATATAAGATCATTATTATCACAATAGTAGATAAAACACTTCCATAGTCCTCACTCTCTGCCAATCACATTTAAGTGAATCACGTATTACTCTCATTTAATCTTCACAACAACCCTATGAAGTTGGTGTTCATATTAATCCCATTTGACAGATGAGAAAACTGAGGCACAGAGAGGTTACACAGATGTAGGTGGTATTGCCAGGATTCTAACCCAGGTAGTCTGGCTCCAAAATCTGTGCTTTTAATCACTACACTATGAACATTCCCTTGTGCAACCTTAGCAAAGAATTAAAGTTATAATTTACTAATATCAATCACTAGATGAAAAATTTCAGGACTAGATGTACCCGTTTAAAGATTAAATATTGAAAGAAAGTTTTCAACAGGTAAAATATTGGAAGTCATTTGTCTTCAAGTATTTAAGTGTTATGATATGAATTTTAATAGTAATTTTTTCTGAGATTCTAGAAGACATCTTTATATTTATTGTAAAATGAGAAATGATTGTGAATTGGAGAAAGAAAGCTTACATATTTAACATTTGCTTTGTTCTTATTTTCATATTTAATATTTGAACTGTGATTATAAAATAAAAAATCCCATACTTTTATAAAAATATTTTCTTTGTAGTTATTATTGAAGCATAATATCCCAAATAAGGAAGCTTTTTAAAGTTATTGAAGACAAAATATAAAATCATCAGAATTTTGTCTTAATTCTGGCCCATGTCTCCCTAAAATGGAGCGACACATTTCCCCCAAATATATTATTAAGCACAAAAACTTAAGTTTTCTGATTTGGTTGAAAAAATGAAAATCATTTCTTTAAAATACATTGTAATTTGCCTTCAGTTAAAGATGAACTGCCCCTCCTCTAGAATGAGAACTTGACCTTGTAAACTGTAAACATTGAGAATTATCTCTCCGTAATTTTCTTTTAGTAAAGGAAAAAATTGTGGTTTCATGGAATAATCTTATCAATGTTTGAGTAGTAAAAATTTTAAAATGCAAATAAAAACACAACAGCTTTAAAGAAATTTAAGGAAGAAAATGTGTTACTAACTCTAGCTAGTTTTTGTTCTCTTCAAACTTTCTGTCACACATATACCTATACTTGTAACATCAAATAAGTAGAGATTTGTGTGATTTTTAAACGATGTTTCCAATAGACATATACTTTTTTATTTTTATTTTTATTTTTATTTTTAAAACATTTATTAAATGAACTTTATTCACATCTTTTCTCTGCTTCATTTTTCCTAAAGATTGCCACTACTGTTTTCTTTACATACTCTATTTTTGTCATTATAATTATTTACAGGGATGACAATCCTGTAAAAAACAAACCCACATTCATCTCATACTAACTTGGATGATGAAAATTTAATGCAAAGTGTTGTGTAATGGATTTTCAACCCTTAAGTTGTAGAGGAGACAGCTCAGTCAGAAAAAGTGAATGTAAGAGTTAAATATCTCTAAAATACTATGTTGTATAATAATGATCATATTGATACATTACCCTATTGTAGCTAATTATAATGAGTATATTTGTATATATATTATTTTTTTAATATTTTCTAAGAACAAATTTTTATGTATGGTATTTACAGGGCTTTTAAAATCACTTTAATAACTGCAAATGTTTGAAAAAATTATTTACAAAGCTATAAGTGTACAAGTATCTGCTCATTTTATCAAGAGTTAGCTAGATTGTTTTATTATTTAAAGTCTTAAAATTATAATTTCTTCCTTATAACTTGATATTTCCAAGTTGAGGTGAATCCTGGCCTTTCAACTTTACCCCTGCAATTCTTTTTTTGTCTTTAAGATATTTGGAAAACTATAAAAATCCTATATCACCCTTCTCTATGTGTGAAGAACCAGATTTCTTTCCATCTGATTCCTAAAAAATGTGAAAATCTTAGTCTTTGGGTTTAAAATCATTTAATATGTCAAGTCCCTATAATATTACTAGCTTTCTGAAAATGATTAAATCAGATAAGAATCTACTTTTCTCCCCCACAGCATCACCCAACAGATCTTAAACTTTACCTGGGTAGTAATGTCAGTGTTCCTTTGGTAATGAATATTTAAAGGAACTCTCTTGAAAATTAATTCTATAATAGATGTTTTTTATAATATTTTCCCCTACTCTAGATGCTAATCCCTGCACTGGACTACAACTTGGAATGTGATTTTATTTTTAAGTAGGAATCTTAAAGTGACTTCTCATATTAATATTTTTCCCTAAGTTTTTTGGATTTGAAAGTTTATCTTTTTGATATCGAGTTTTCTTTGGGGGGACTAAAAATTTTACCAAAAGGCTGACAACACTCTATAACTTGTAGGTTGGGTAGATAGATGTTATAGATTTCTAATACCAAGGTATTTTTAAAGTAGAGAGTTCTGAGAAATAAGAAATCCTAGCTGTCAAAAGGTACAAAAATGAACATTCTGAAAGAATTGCTGACTCATTAAAGCTGCTTGGCATATTGAGTAGGTGTTCACTTATCATTAGAAGTTAACACAGATAAGTAGAGATTTTAAGCTGATTTTAAGCTGGTCCTTTTCATTATACTCTAAACGTGTGTACATTTGTGTTTCCTCATAAATATTCATTTTTAAGTTTACAGACCTATGATACTTAAATATAAAGCTTTATGCAATTCTTTTGACATTTTCTTATTCATCTTTTCAATATTATGTTTGAAATGGGAACATTTTTGGAAAGATAAGGAAACCATGTAGGAGATTTAAAAGATTAGTTATATACATTGAAAATATTTCTCATAAATATCCAAAAATATATATTAAAAAGCAAGCATCAAAAGGATATATAAATGCTATAAAATTTGTTGGAAAAAAGTAGAAAACTCTCCAAAAGTAACCATAAATAGGAAAAAAAGAATTGGAAGGAAATACACTAATATTTAGCAGGGATTACCTAAAGTGGTATGATAAGGAGGTTTTTATTTTTTTTCTTTGTTTTCTAAAAACTTTGACAATAACTTATATTTCTAATTGGGGAAAATGTGTTTTTAAACAAAAAAATATTTCTCATATTACTGCCCTGTAAATAGCATATCTAGATTTTAAGCTGATCCAGTTAAGATCTTATAAGAAATATGAGTATTTACTGTCTGTAACCTGATGCTTTTCTCCTATCTTTCCTGCAGCACAAAAGTTCTTTAAATAGTGACCCTAGGAATGGGGATGTCTCTGTTATTGTTGAAGTAACTAAAATCAGATATGAAGATTTCACAAATATTAGTTTGCCAGGGCTATTAACTCATGTATACTATAAAAAACTAGTTAAAATCATTAGCTAAAATCATATTTAAGTACTTATTTTAAAATACTGATTTTGAAGTTTATGATAGTCTTTTTACAAAGTGAAATTGGTATATTGACTTCGTGGCATATTTGAGTGATCGACCCCAGGAATTTTGAAAATGACACAAATTATTTGAAAATTTAAACAAACCATATTTTAGTATTGTATGTCTTACATTTGAATAACTTAAAATAGAAATGAAAATACCTAAAATAAGTTTAAGGGTACTTTTATTTGTATAACAAATAACTAATTTTAACATAGGATGCTTAATGGCTATAATTATTTTTGTTGCTTTTTCACCTAGAATGGAGTAATAATATGTAGTTATGACATTCTATGTTGCAATAATTAGTTTCTTAAACTACTTGGCCATTTAAAAAGGAAATAAAAATGGTAGAGCCAGAAGGAAAATGAATAGTTAATCATGGAGGTGGAGAAAATCTAGCTCTGTACTTTGACTAGAGGCAGCTGGGGAAGTGACGTCCTGTAGCATTTGCTGTTCTAGAAAGTACAGAGACACGTAGTGAAAATGGGAGGATCTAGAAGGAGGCCGTCTCCTGTGTAGTGTATATTTATCTGTAAGTGAGCTGTTGGGGAAGGAATTAAAGACGGAGACGCTGTCTGCTTACTGCTGTAAGACAGTGAAGCCAAACTGCTGATTTGTTTTAACTTTTAAAATACCCAGCTTGGTTTATTTTTCTTAGAATCTTTGTATTGCTAAGACTGGGGACGCTGTTTTTTGTTTTTGTTTTTGTTTTTTTCACAAAGGGAAATCTAAGTTCATTTCAAGGCATTCGAAATGGGGAAAGACTATTATTTCATTTTGGGAATTGAAAAAGGAGCTTCAGATGAAGATATTAAAAAGGCTTACCGAAAACAAGCCCTCAAATTTCATCCGGACAAGAACAAATCTCCTCAAGCAGAGGAAAAATTTAAAGAGGTTGCAGAAGCTTATGAAGTGTTGAGTGATCCTAAAAAGAGAGAAATATATGATCAGTTTGGAGAGGAAGGTAAGTATTCTGTATGTACCTTTCTGTCTCTCTAGCTGTCTTTCTTTTTTTCCCCCTTTATCTCTCAGCCTTCTGGTTATCATTAAATTCTCAGACATATGAAAAGTAGAAAGACATAATGGATAAAAGCAAGATTTCATCTCTGATCATATGAATGAATAATTACATAGCTGTGAATGAAATGTCCTTGTTTGCCTTTTTTAGATTTTGGCATTTTGTAATATTCATATTATACCATTAGATTTATAATGTCAATGTATATTTGTAAAAAACCTCAAATTCTCATACACATTAATGAATTGTGTCAAAAGTCTTATGCAACCTGTTTTATTTTTTAATGAATGTTCTGCCAAAACCAGAAAAAATCCTTCAGTCACTTAAAATCTTAAGATTGGCAGTTCAGATTCTGGGTAGTTTATATTTTATTCACAAAATCAAAAGTTTTTGCCTTTCTTATAGCAAAGGTAGTTTAGACTGAACTAGACATAGGCGTCTCTCTGAGAAGCAGAAGGCCCAGGCATTTAGCTGTAGTTGTTTTTGGCATTCTGCCTGGAGAGGAAAGAATTTTCCTGATGTCATAAAATACCAGAACAAGTTTTTAGCTTAATTGTAAACAGTAATTGTGTGCCAAGAAAATGGGATCTCAGAAATACAATTTTTGACCTAAAATGGATACCTAGTTAGCACAATTATTAATTCACTTTTAGGTAACATTTCTTCTGACATTTTACTAAGTACAGAGGAAAGCGTGACAACTTCCCTTTCCTCTCCCTACCTTTCCCTGCCTTACTTTTGTTCTTGCACTGTGAGATCTGAAACTAGTTGACTAGTAAATGAAGTATTTTAAGATTATCCTTTTATTCTGGATTTTAAATTCTTCTATCATCTCCATATTAATGTAGCTGTGAAGTAAGTGTTTTAAATTGCTAATTAATAACAACAAAAATAATTCCTACAGGTTCTGATATTTTCAATTTTTTACAGTACTATAATTATTTTCTCCTAAAATATTCTTTTTTTAAATCACTGTAGTTATGAAAACTTTTTTGTTATTTCTTTGCTTCCTTTATTGCATTTAGTGTTACATTTTCCTAATTAGAAATATATCCAGTTCTGGGGATGTAGAGTACAGCATAGGGAATATAGTCAATAATATTGTCATTGATTTTGACTATGTCTGGTGTTGGGTGGTTACTGGACTAATTAGAGGGATCACTTCTTAAATTGTTTGGATGTCTAACCATTAAGCTGTACACTTGAAACTAATATAAAATAATATTGAATGTCAACTCTAATTGAAAAACAAAAATTTTAAAAGGGAAATATATCCTAAAATTACAGTAAAACAGTGACTACTCATTTTGAGTTAAAAAATTAAATACAGATAAGCAGGGTGACTGTGTGTTGAGGGTTTTTTTCTTGTTTTGTTTTCCTTTTTGATCTGAGTTGCCAAAAATTGAAGTTTTTGCTGCTGCTTTTAGTGTGATGAGGACCTGCAGTGTCAGGTTCTTATAAACATTGAAAAAGGCAGTTCAATCCTATTTGCTCTTTATGGCCATACTACTCAAAATACTATGATTTGGTTCATTTTAAAAGCTAAGCAGGATTCTCAGATATTACTAATAGTACACTGTTCTTTCTGAACTTATTTTGTAATTTTATAAAGAAATCCACAAATATAAATTCCCATGGAAAAGCAGATACTGCTTTAATCTATACCTCTCACTGATAGCTCAAGTTTATGAGCCATAGGATTCAGTGTTTACTGAGAATATGTGTCTTCAGAATTTTCAAGTCACCAAATGATACATTTTTCTTGGTTTAGCATTACCTTTTAATAGGGTTTTTCTTGAGTGATACTTCTTGAGTTTGATTTTTACTGATCATCATCAGTGAGTGGATTTTTAAACAACCTAATGCAGGATCATCTCTGTTCCCTGAATTTTTTTTTTTTTATTCTTGACTTAGGTAATTGATATAAGCAATAGAGTAGTGAGAGGAGAATAAATTTTTTAAAGTTTTTTAATATATTTCAGAGCATTATAATATATTATTCAGAAATGTCATTCCCTAGTTATGTTACTTGAAAATGCAGTTAAAGTTATTGTATTTGATTCTTTTTTAGAAATTATTCTTTATAGAAAAGCATTATATTTATTTGCTCTTTATTCAGATTATCTCATTAATTCTTATTTATTTCTTTTTTTTAATCCTCTTTAGGGATACTGTGAAAATTTGGGAAAACATTTTTTCTCTTTGCCTTTCATAGACCTGTTTGTGCCTACAAGTCTGGTTCCATACCTCTATGGGTTTCTCTAACAGTAACAAAACACTGTTTTATGACTGGAGCCATCACTAATTTACTTGATATACTTTTTTTTTTCGATTGTTACACTCTATTTCAAGGCCTGAGACAGTGGGAATAAGGAACCATGAACTGAGAAGTGTATAACTGAGTTGAACATGCTAAATTATGTATTTAGGAACTAAGAACAAATGACCAATTTATTCATGTTTTGAAAATATCCAATATATATAGTTTTAAATGCCGAGTGTTTCAAAAGTTGGATAAAAATAGAGATGTTTTAAATTTACTGTATGACCCAACAACTCCACTCCTAGGAATCTATAAATGGGAAATGAAAATATAGGTCCACACCAAGACATGTACATGAGTGTTCACAGCAGCATTGTTTGTAATGGTTCCAAACTGGAGACAATCCAGAAGTACTATCATTTGGTGAACAAAACGTGCTATATATGTATGTACATGCACACACACATGTTCACGTGCACATGCAATGGAATTCTACTTAGCAATTAAAAGGATCTGTTTAATGAAATATGCTACCTCATGGATGCACTTCAAAAAACTTGCTAAATAGGGAGGGGGAGTTAGGGGTAAAAGGGGTCAAATATTTGGTGAGGAAAGGAAATCTAACTTTGGGTGGTGAACACGCAATGCAATATATATACAACATACTGTTGAATTGTACATGTGAAACTTATTTGATTTTATTAATGTCACCCCAATAATTTTTATTAAAAAATGGTAAATAAAATAAGTCAGATGTAAAATATGATATATTTTATGATTACATTTATATGAAATACATGGAAAGGACAAATGTGTAAAGAAAGAAAGATCAGTGGTTGCCTAGGGCTAGGAGTAGGAACATGGATTAGCTACAAATAGAAACTAGAGAACTCTTTGGGTTGTAAATGTTCTATAACTGGGTTGTGATGGTCACGCAACTCTACAACTTCATCACTAAAATCATTGAATTGTTATTTTCAATGGGTTAATTTTATTATAGTATGTAATAATATATGCTGGTTTAAAAAATTGAGAAATTTTATCCATAGTTGAATCATTTGAAAACAACAGAGAACTACAGAAATTTAAAATTGGACTTTGAACCAGTCTCTCCCAAAAAGCCTTAGGTAAAGTTCTGAGTTGTTCAGTGGATGTCAACACAAGTTTGTTTTAAAAGACTAAAAAAATTTTTTCAATAATTCATCTTTATATAGTATTCTAGTTATTTAACATTTCTTTATACCTTCTTTTTTGTTTACTTAATCAGTGACTTACTTTAAATTCTGAAAGGTAGTATTTATATGATTAGACTGCCTTCTTCAGTTCTTTATTTTTTTTAATCAACTGGATCTTTTTATTTACCATGTATTTCTAAAAATAAGTAAATTGGACTTTTGTGAATCAAAACTGTCTAAAGGATCTCATTATGTTAAGTATAAATCTTGCTGTGAACATAGGTTTTTACATATTAGATCTTTTTTTATGATGACATTAACAAAGTCCAATAAGTTACAACAGTAAGTTATATATATATTGCATTGTGTGCTCACCACCTGTAGATTTCTTTCACCACATATTTAACCTCTTACCTCGTCTACCTCCCCTGGCCCCCTTACATATTAGATCTTAAAGAGTTATTAAGGTCTTAAAATTTTGTCTTTTAAGTCCTAATTTTTCTCCAATGCTTCTTTTTTTTGATAAGCTTTTAGTCAAGTAGCTAGTGTAAGTCATTCTTATGGATAGTATCCCAAACACCTATTTGTTTTTGAATTGCAAATTGGTTGGTTGTTTTTTAAATAATAGCAATCTTAAAGCATAGGCAAATGTTGATTCTAGAGTGCATTCCTTGATCACACAAAGTGATGATGTCTAGGAAACATTTTAAATAACAGAATAAATCCAGTTGAATATTAAAATGTTCCATAAGAAGTTGAAATGTACCTAATAAAAGAGTTGACTGAACAGTTTATGACATGTATGTTACAATTCAAATGCTAGGCAGTGCAAGTGATACTTGCATAATAATTCATGTTATATAGTAGCAGTGTGAATTTTGGCAGTATTTTCTCAGTCATTATAGTAGCCTTGTCCTTTATCTGAACAATGTACTTGACTAATGTCAAGGAAAACTTCAAAACTCCATTGGAGGTTTTTTTGTCAGCTTTGATAAACATCACTTTACACTATGTGAATCTTCTCAGGGACTCTGTAATCCTGATTTACCATTTTTGTCAGAAGAGGAAAGAGATTTTAGGGAAAAGCCAAACCTATTATGTAATAATGTAAAATGTTATTCTTTCTTTTCATGAATTCATTATGGGTTGAAACATTTAGATTTTGCCTTGTAGAGGGTTAGATTGGGCAAGCTAATTTACCTAATTTATTTTATTAACTGTTAAATTATTATACTGTATCATATTTGTGGGATGAAAGATGAAATGCTTGAAATAATTTAATGGTTTAGTCACATTGGTTATGACTGAGTTATATACATAGCCTAGCATTTAAAAAAATCTGTTACTAGTTTTTTTTTTGTTTGTTTTTTTTAACATTTGGAATTATAACCATACCACCAAAATTTAACTAGAAGAACTTTTGGATGAACTGCAAGTTAAAAGTTCTTGTCTTGCTTATACTTGTCATTCTGTTTCTACAAGGAATATCCCAAACTGCTATTTGGATATATCATTCAATACACATTTAGACGATTTTCAGATTGTTATATTTCTCTTGTTCTCTCCGGATTTCTATTCATGGATGAGGGTAAAAATTTAATCATCAGCTGAGACTGTTGGATGAAGTAGAGTACATGTATATTTTTAATGGAAGAAGCCAAGTAGAATGAGACATGCAATAAGTCTCTTTGAAAGCACGCTGAGTGATTCCAGTTGAATTTTTTATTTTTAAATCTCTCACATATGTGTATGTGTGATTATACATTATATTGCTCTTACATTGCTTCTTCTCTATCCTGACACTCAAGACACCTTTTAAAGTTTATACCTAGGAGACTTTAAGAATTAGTTCATTCTCTTTATTCAATAAATATGAGCATCTATCATTTTCAGCTCTGTATGCATGGGCAATGCAGAAATTAGTAAAACATATTTCCTGTCCTCACATTACTCATTGTTTGAACATATTGGGATTCCTTAGTTTAATTTCTTGAGTTTTTCACAGTTTTACAATTTTTAGATTCTGTTTCTCTTGCTTCCTTGGTCAGCAATGCCCATAAGTTTCAATCAGAAAGTTTGTCGATGCTGTAATGATATAAATCCTTGCCAGTATTAGTTCTTAAAAGATCACTATACTGTTGTTTTGTGGGTTTTAGTAGAATCTTTCTTTGGTATGTAGTGGAAAATGATGCTTCAAATATGTAACCTCTTATGAGCTACATATTACTTAGTTGAGCCTCAGAGAACAGGGTCAGAGGGTCACTGACTCGGTATCTGAAGCAGGTTGTCCACAGTAGACAGAACTAACCAGTCCAAAGTTCTTACATGTCAAGAGAGTTTACAGGTCTTGATTTCAGTCTCTTTTTACATACTATTGAAATTATGCTATCAAATGGTATACCTAAATAAACAATTTTGTTATCTGGGATAATGCTAACAATATTAGTGTCTAAAAATACATTTTTCATATTATTAGAATTTTTTCAGCCACAGAAAGAGTTCTGTTTTAATTCTTAAACAGTAAAAAATGATCTGAAATAAAATTTGTTTGTATGAATATGATGTTTTATATTGTTGATTGTTGTGCTCATTGATGATAATGGTATTTAAGGATTTAGGTTATGTGTTTTGCATTGATTACTGAAGACCTTTCAATTGACATCTTTTAAAAACTTAAGTTTATATACTTCAGATTGTCAGACCAGTAGCTCATGAGATAAGAGGTTCCTGATTTTTATTTTCTTATGTACCCATGGACAGAGATTCAGGAATAAATTATCATTAAAGATGGGGATTTGGAAGAAGAATGTGAGGCTGAAATTTTAACTTAGAAGGATAAAATATTATATAGCTGTTCTATATTTAGTTATAATGGCATTTCTGGCCAATATTAATAAATTACAACCTAAGTTGGCCAAAGTTTATTAGTAATACAATTTTTAAACGTTTAACTTTCAAGAGTTGGAAGCTTTGTTCTAATCATGCTTATCTCTTCATTTAGGGTTGAAAGGAGGAGCAGGAGGTACTGATGGACAAGGAGGTACCTTCCGGTACACCTTTCATGGTGATCCTCATGCCACATTTGCAGCATTTTTTGGAGGTTCCAACCCCTTTGAAATTTTCTTTGGAAGACGGATGGCTGGTGGTAGAGATCCTGAAGAAATGGAAATAGATGGAGATCCTTTTAGTGCCTTTGGATTCAGCATGAATGGATATCCAAGAGACAGGAATTCTGTGGGGCCATCCCGCCTCAAACAAGATCCTCCAGTTATTCATGAACTTAGAGTATCACTTGAAGAAATATATAATGGTTGTACCAAACGAATGAAGATTTCTCGAAAAAGGTTAAACCCTGATGGAAGGAGTTATAGATCTGAGGACAAAATTCTCACCATTGAGATTAAAAAAGGGTGGAAAGAAGGCACCAAAATTACTTTTCCAAGGGAAGGAGATGAAACACCAACTAGTATTCCAGCAGACATTGTTTTTATCATTAAAGATAAAGATCACCCAAAATTTAAAAGGGATGGATCGAATATAATTTATACTGCTAAAATTAGTTTACGAGAGGTAAGTAAGACCTAGAATTCTGAAACCAAGCAATTATGCATCTGATCTTAGGGAACTTAAATAATAGCTAACATTTATTTAATACTTACCACACATTATTTTTTTAATTTTCATAAGAACTCACTGAGGTAGTAGTACTATTATACCTCTCTTATGGATAAGATTTTATTTTCTAAGTTTAGTTACTTATACTAACAATTTAAATGCCAATTTTAAGTGCTAACTGGATTTTGTACTATGAGGCCTAATAGTGGGTTAACTCTACTCACAAGTATGGTTTGTGAGATCTGCATTGTAATTTCATCTCCTTAGTCCATGTATAAGATTTTTGCCAAAATTGTTAATTTGGAGTAATAATTATATAACAAAAAAAGGTATTAAATGACAAATTAGTTTATGAGGGTTCATTAAATTGCATTAATATATGAGTTCTTATTTTTAGGTGCTATTTCTGAAATTGGTTTATAATCCTGAAGATAATGCCATGTCAGCACCCTGCTTAAAATTCTTAAATAATTCCACATAATGTTTGTTATAAAGTCTAGACTCTTTAGCTTAAGATGAAAGGTCATCTTATATCTGATTTCTACCCATAAATGTATGTGTATTTCCCTAAGTTTGCTCTATTATCAACTTGTATATGTCTGTGTCATCATCATCTGAGCTCTACTCTCTGGAACACTATTGTTCTTCACTTGGCCTTGATACTGGCTACTGGTCTAACGCTTAGCTCAAGCATTCAGTACTCCCAGAAGCTAAGGGGGCATGTTGGTTGCCCTTTCTCTCACAAAAGACTTCTGCACATACCTCTGTGCCAACATTATACTGTATTATAATTACTAGTTCTCTTCTGTATTCCTTATGCATTCTTTGAGGTGGGGTCTGTGTTCATGGTCCCTATATATGCTCAGCATCTAGCAGGAATGTGGCATGTAGTAGGCACTCAGTAAACATGTGTTGAGAAAAACAATAAATTATTTTTCATCCTAACGATTTCCCTCAGAGAAGTAGGTAGTTACTCCAATCCTATTCTTTCCAGTCCTGAATTTCTCCCTCTTCTCTTTTCCCATTCCATTCTTGCATCTTGAATATTATAATAGCCTCAGACTACTCATTTCATTCCAGGGCAGTGTGGAAGACATCTTTTACTTCTCTTTTCCTTCTCCTTTTCCTTTTCCTTTCCTTCCCCTTCTCCTTTTCTTCTTTTGTAACATGTCTCATTATACATGTCCTAAAGGGATTTTCTAACAGGAAAGAGTCTTATAATTATTGATATTCTTTTAGAGGTTAAAATTTTGTCATAGTGGTATCATCTTTTACACCTGGTAATATTTTTGTTTAGACTTTTAAGTTTCGAAGATTGTTGATTTAATTTTGTTCATTTTAGGCATTGTGTGGCTGCTCAGTTAATGTGCCAACAATGGATGGAAGAACCATACCTATGTCAATAAATGATATTGTGAAACCTGGAATGAGGAGAAGAATTATTGGATATGGGCTGCCGTTTCCAAAAAATCCTGACCAACGTGGTGACCTTCTAATAGAATTTGAGGTGTCCTTCCCAGATTCTATATCCTCATCATCCAAAGAAGTACTTAGGAAACATCTTCCTGCCTCATAGAATGAAAAACTTTGTTATCCATATTTTGATAAGGCACTGAAAATATAAAAGGACTGACAGTTTACTGATGTAGATGTGAATTCTGTATAAAGATGTGTAAATTATTTTGAGGGTTCATTAAATTGCATGAATTGAGACGGGTAAAATAAATAGGCAAAAGGGATTTTTACAGTTAGAGATGAAGAGAAAACCATTCACTCTATTTTGTTTCTCCCAAATCAGAAATTTTTAGTATTTTGCTTACATGTAAAATTTGTTTTTGTGAAGTTACTTAATATGTTTCTAATAAAGTACTAGACTATCCAAGTACTTTATTTCTTCTATCTTTACATTATTAGAATAATAGCTTCTCATAATGGAAATTTAAATTCTTAATTGAACCATACATGTAGTATGTATTTCTAGAAAATAAAAACAAAGTCATTTGGAAATATGGTTAACTAGATTTAAATCATCATCAGAAATGATGCTATAGGGCTGATTCCCATAAAATAATATCCTAATGCATATGTTTCACCATTTTAATTTTTAAAATATGCTATAGCATTTCTAAATAACATAGTTATAATGTTCTTAAGGCACACCTTTTCATAAAAAGGAAATTAATGGCAATTTATCTCCTGTGGAAATCCCAATTGCCTGAATTACTGATATTTTAGAAATAGGCTGTTTTTAAAATGCCATATGTAATTTTATGCAAGTTGAGTATATATATCTTAGACTTAATAAATTATAGGCACATTTTATTGTCCATTAGTTTAAAATAGTTTGTTTAATAATAAATGTGTTTTTAGAGGAAATGTTGTTACTTGGAATTAATTTTCCAATTACACAGTCTTCTATAACTTACTCATAGTATGCTCTATGTACCTTATGAAATTTCCCTAAAAAGAATAAACTACCACTATGGTGTTAAACCAAAATACGGGGAAAATAAACACTAATTGCTGCTTATGAATGATGTTGCTACTACTTGTTATACATATATATAAATATTTTACTTTTTCATATGCATAGATTGCATTTCTTAGCTGTTTTAATATTTGAAATATATTTACGTTTAAAAAATTGTTTTGTTTTCTATTTTATAACTATAGTGAGAATGATGTTATAAAACAGTATTTGGTTCAAAAGTAATTTTCAGGATGATATGCAAGGTATACTGGATCCTATCAAATTCTATTTTAGCAAAATATGAAATCTTTTAAAAATTCAATAAATAGGTTGCAGTCACCATATACTTTACAGATTGAGATAAAATTCACATGCCGTAGAGTTTACCATTTTAAAGTGTAGAATTCAGTGGTTTTAGTATATTCACAGAGTTGTGCAACCATTGTCTAATTACAGAACATTTTTACCACCCCAAAAAGAAATCTCATATTCATCCATCAGCACTCCCTCTCCACTTCTCCAGCCCCTGACAAACACTAATCTAGTTCTGTCTCTATGGATTTGTCTCTTCTGGACATTTCGTAAAAATGGGAGCAAATGATATGTGACTTTTTTGGTTCAGCTTCTTAGCATAATGTTTTCAAGGTATATAGATGTTGCATTATGTATCAGTACTTCATTCTTTTTCTATGGCCGAAAAATATTCCATTTTATGGGTATGCCACAATCTGTTTAACCATTCATTAGTTGATGGGCATTTAGGTTATTTCCCCTTTTGTGCTATTATGAATAATGCTATGAACATTTATGTTCAAGTTTTTGTGTACATAAATTTTAAATTCTGTTGGGTATACACCTAAAATAAAATTGCTGGGAATAACTATACACTTTAGTTGCAAATGGAAGATACTTGAAAATGCCAGAGAATTCAGCTAATCATACTTATTCCATCTTATTTAAAAGTGACTTCTTTATAACTTTGTCTCTCTGAATAACAGTTAAAACTCCTTAGCGGGGGAGTTTGTGAACATGGAAATTTTCTCATAGGTCTAAAGACAGCTGAAAAGCAACAGAGTGGTGGGTGTGGTGTCTATTTTAAAACCACTGTCATTTATTGTAATTTTCTTGATTAAGCATTTTCTTCTAAGCGAAAGGACTTACAGATTGTATAGATAAATAACCTTTAGATTAAAAAGTATTTTTAAAAAGTATAGAATTTTAGTAATAAAAAATTTCCATTGGTATATGAAAATAGTATACTAATATCTTTCTTGTCTTAAAGGATACTGATAATGCCTTAGCATCAATTAAGTGCCCAGTTTTTATTTTGTTGAATGTCAAATTAATGTAAAAGTTTTAAACTTTTTTTATTTATTTAAATTAAGAAAGTACTTTTTATTTTAGAATGTCCTCTTTAAATTCAACCAGGTTCTTGGATACCTGGATTAGTTTTGAAGTACTGTAGATCCCAGTAAGCTAACTGATAAAGATGTTTATCTCCCCTACAAGAAGAACCCAAGTTGCTTGTGTTTTTAATTAGGATGTTTTTAGGCAAGGTGTGCCCCACTCTGTTGCCACCAACCTACCGTTCTCTATTGTGTTATATAAAGCTACGTTACCCATTTAGTTCATTTGCCTCACTGCCTCTGAAAACATCTGAGTTTGTGACCCCTACTTTACTTTTTAGCTCATCACTCTTGCCTATTATTAGCCTTTTGGGGGGCAAGGAGTTGAAAATGCTTTTGCCTTTTTATTTTTAAGAAACTATCATTTGACTAGTTATGATGGATAAAATAAAATTAATACATGTGATTGATCAAGTGACTGTCCTTATATTTTAAGGACTTCTCACAGAGTTAAGGTTAAACATCATTCTTAATCTAATAATACAAAGTTTATCCAATAATGTATAATGTAGAGTACTGCCTACAAATCTGACTTTTCAGATATGTATTCTACACCCTCTTTATGGAGAATGTTAGAAAGAAAATGTGACTTGTTAGTTTTATATAGTAGCTTAATCAATATTGATTTAAATAGATGTTTTATAGATTAAATATTTCAGCCTTTTTAACATTTTTTTTCCTGCGGTACTTTTAGTTCATAAAATTCATAAAACTGTTGGAGCTGGAAAGAATTTTAGAGATCACATGTTTTAAATGAGGAAGTAAACCCAGAGTGACTTGCCAGTGGTTAAAGAGCAAGCTTATAAGGAAATGCTAAGATTTCTTGTCTCTTGTTCTCAGTACCATTTTGCCCTGGTATGCCATGATGTACCCTGTTGCAAAGTTTCCAAGACAAGTCAAATTCTGTTAAAGTACATATGCCTGTTTTTTCATGTAGTCTGTGTAATTTAGCATATTTAAAATATTTTGAGTCATTTATGAACATGTGGAATATAAACTTATAATTTAATGGTATTAACTAGAAAACTTTTAAAACATTAATTACAAAAACTCACTTTTTAAAACAAAACAGGGAACTAATGGCCTGAAATTAAAATGTATCCATCATTAATTTAAAAAATGTTCTCCAATGTTATTTTAAAAATACTGTAAGGCCACAACTGAGCTTTTAGATAAACTATAAATTAAGATTTTTTTCAAGTAAAAAAATACGGATTGATACTGTAAAAAGAAAAGGGGAGAGAGTGAGTGATACGAAAGGAAGGAGAAAGAGAAAAAAGACAGGAATAAGAAAATCCTGCAGATTTTATTGAGAAAAATTTGTAATGAGTAATAACAGAAGTTATACAATCATTTGCAAATGTGATAATCAAACTAAAAATTGGCACATCTTCTCTGTAGTTTTAGAATTTTGGTTTATGTGAAAGTAGTTCTCGAGCCATTCTTATAGAGATAATTTTAAAAAAAGAGTTTGGGATAAAAAAAAGAATAAAGTGAAGAGCAGAGGAAAATGAGAAGTTTTGGATGCAGCTGTAAACATGAGAAAGAAAACCAGAGGCAAAGAATTCCACTCTTGTCTCTGTTAAAGGAATGATACTGAGACAAATATAAAAAAATCTGGACAGGAAGTACTACTGTGACATTAAATTATAATAGGAAGTCGATATTAGAGAAGAGCTTGAGAAATAGATTTGTTAAATAGGTTACAAGTTGCACAATCTCAAATATACAGTTTTAATCTCAAATATACATTTTGCATCTCTAGGATTGAGAATGGAGGAGTTCAAGAGCTGGGTTTAACAAATTACAAGTTACGACAAGTCTGAAACATTTGGAATATGGTTAGACTAATTTTTTTCTTAATTGCCTTGTTATTACTATTATGTGTCTGACAAAGCAAAAATAAATTTGCAAGTATCTTACTGAAGCCGTGAAAATGGGAGATCCTGAAAAGTTTCTAGTGATCAAGGAACAGTAAATCATATAATATTATTATTTATTAAATGTATAGACTATCATTCTTTATTTAAAACAATCTTCATTTTAATAAACCTAAAAACTGACTTCTTAGAGTTATGCCTAAAACTATTTTTTTGTCATAAAAACTTAAATTCCTTAGCTGATTTTTTTTACTACAATGCTTTCAGAAATATAACCCTCTTACATAGGAACATTATATCTTACTGTGGCTTTTATAAATTATACTCCCTTATTGAAGCAGCCTTGAAAATTGCACATTCAGCTTCAGAGTACTAGTTATACAATAGGAATAGTTACACATTTTATGTCTTTTATTCCAGAATATTTGATACATAAATTTTGGAGGAAATGATTCAGAAGTTAAAATTGGAACCCTGAACTGATAATGGGGCCTTAATAGAATTTAAAAATTAGTTGCTGGATTATATAGGTTTATTTTTATTAATTTGAAGAGGGTAACTGATCACCAAGTGAGATTTATTATAGGTGTGCAAGGCTAATTTAGTATTTGTAATTTCTTCAGTACAGTATTGTTCTCACCTCCTTTGTTCTGTTTTTGGCAAATATACTAAATACCTTTATGTTGTAGTAATAACAAATATACATATTGTTTTATAAAATAGTTTTTTTTAAGTTAGTTAAGAAGGGAGAAGAAATATACATTTACACTGTCCTTTATAATGACATAAATACCTTTGCCAGTGCTCTTGTTTCATGTGGATTTGAATTAATGTCTGGGGCCACTTGCTTTCAGTGTGAAGAACTTCTTTTAGTATTTTCTTGTAAGGCAGGTCTGCTATCAACAAATTCTCAGTTTTTATCTGAGAATGTCTTTATTTTGCCTTCAATTTTGAAAGATATCTTTGCTGGATACAGGATTCTTGGTCAGCAGATATATTTTCTTTGGGCACTTTGAATGTGTTGTCCCACTGTCTGTGGCCTCCGTTATTTCTGGTTATATCAGCCAAGCTTATTGAGGTTCCTTTGTAAGTGATGAGTCATTAATCTCTTGCTGCTTTTGCGATTGTCTTCCTGTTTTTGGCTTTCAGCATTTTTACTATGATGTCTGTGGATCTCTGCACTTATCCTATGTGGAGTTTGTCAAGCTTTGTGGATATATAGATTAATGTTGTTCAATAAATTTGGAAAGTTTCCAGCTATTATTTCTTCAAACATTTTTTCTACTTCTTTCTTTCCTGTATTTCTGGTACTTTACTCTCCTTCTCGTACTCCAGTTTTACATATATTGGTGTGTTTAATGGTGTTCCACATTTCTCTTGGGCTCTGTTCATGTTCATTTTTTTCCTCTTCTTTGAATTGCATAATCATAAATCTGTCTTCAAGTTTGCTCATTCTTTTTTCTGCCAGTTCAAATATATTGTTGAGCTCCTGTAGTGAATTTATTATTTTAGTTATTGTCCTTTCAGCTCTAGAATAGCCATTTTAAAAAATATTTTCTCTTTATTGATATTTTCTATTTGATGAGACGTTATATCATCCCTTACTTAGTTTATCGTGGTCTCCTTTTGTTTTTTGAACATATTTATAATGGCTACTTTGAAGGTTTTGTCTGTCAAATCCAACATCCAGTTGATTCACAGGCAGTTTTTTTGCCTTCTCTTTTTCTAGTGTATGGATCATACTTTTCATTTTGTTGCATGTCTTGTAATTTGTTTTGGGGTGATATTAGGCATTTAGATAATATAGCAACTTGGGATACTGGTCCCTACCATCATTTAGAACTTGCTATTTGCTTGTTTAGTGACTAGCTGAACTATTTTAGTGAAGTCTATTTTACCCCTATAATGTGAAGCCCCAGATATTGCTCTTCAGAGGTTGCAGACTTGGATATGTTTACAGTCACCCTGGGATGATAGTGGTTTTTCCAAGACTCTCTCTTTGACAGTCTCTTTCCCTAACCACACCCATCTGTTAAGCTACACTGATTGTTGACTGATTATCTTATTTTTAATAATGCCCTTTGGCCATAAATTACTCCATAAACCGATCAAATCAAATTAGGACTCCTTGGAGTGGATAATTCTGAAATTTTGTTTGAGATTTGTTCTGACCGCAGGAGGGCTCTTTCTACATGTCTTTTTCCTCTTATCTCTCTGGAAAACTAGTGCTGGGGGTGGTGGTGGCAGGGGCAATGTTGCTCTTTTTTTCTGAGTGATACTCCTGCTTTAGGAGCTGAGTGCTGGGTAGGTGGGAGACAATTCGAGAATAGCCCCAGGTCTTCTCATCTATTCTCATAACATGAGACTCCAACCCCATGAACCAGTAAAAGGGCACATAGGGCCCCAATATTCTCAGCAGTGTTGTGCCCAAGGAAGAGGCTCCATCCCAGTAGAGAGGGCTGGAAGATGGAGTCCCCAAAGTCTCCCTCATACTCAACAGAACCTAGCCCCAGCAACAGATGGCTAGGGCAAGATGAGAAATGATGAGTTTCTGTCCTTCTTAGGGAGATAACCCTCTGACTGGATTATAATTCCTCCAATTGGAGGAACAGGGATATTCTGGGTTGTGGCATCTGGAGTCCAGTGTCCACCCCACTGAACTGGAAGCTAGAGAGAGAGAATGGGATCTTGGTTCAGATACCAAAGACTCTCACCATTCTTATCAAATTTTAATAGATTTTTCTCAAATAAGTGTTTCTTCATTTGCTGTATGCCCTTAGAAACATTTCCAGAGACCTAAAATAGTTGTTTTAAAAAATAATTTACACTGGGGAGTGGGTCTGCAGAGCTTCTCATGCTGTCTCACACCTGAGCCTCATAGTTTACATCCTAACAGGTAAAAAAATAAAATGTTTCTTAAAGGATGGTAGGTAAGTTGGTTGTAATATTTTTTACTAAACTAGCAATAATGTGTCTTAATAAATGTGTTTGGAGAAAGAGGATCAGTATATCTTTATTCTTTTTTAAGGAGTAATATTTTTACTCACTTCTGAAGCATAAGCTGAAGTAATTAAAGTACATATTAATGTAGTACTAGAGGGTGGTCTATTAAAATATGACCCTCTGAAGAAGGAAAGCAAAGTGATAGTGGAAAGAATATGACTAGGCATTAGGTTTTTTTCAATAAGGAACATTTGTAATTCTGGACAGGCTAGCTATTTAACCTCTCTGCCTTTTCCTCAATGGTAAAAGAAAAAAAATAAGATAATCTCTATGTCCTAGATAGTTTGAAAATGTTGTATTTTTAACAAGGAATATTATAGAATGATGACTTTTTAAATTATCTTATTTTTTTTTAAATTTATTTTTAAAAAGGTCAAAAATTTTAAATTAGGATACAATGCTATCTATAGAAAAAAGACTGGAAGAAAACAAGCCAGAATGTTTAACAGTGATGATCTTGAGATGGTAGTGTTAAGGGTTACTGTTGCTTTACTTTTTATATCCTTTCCCATTATTTAAAAAAAATGTTTTGCAAAGAGCAATAGCATATTTATAGCCATATTTTGTTTTATAATGATCCCCATTTAAAGTCAAATTGCATTAGGCAAAAGAGAGGACCAATGTCTTCAGAAGTTCATTTGCTTGTGCAATCACACAGCCAGTATTCATTCAACAGATTTTTGGCTGGTACCAACTCAAATGCCAGGTGCTGTTATGGGCATGGGGGAGGCAGCAGGGGACACAGACAGCTAGACCACTTCTTCCCAGCCTCCTTTGCAGTTAGGTGTGGCCACATGAGGAAATCTCACTCAGGCAATGTAAACAGTGCTTTCTAGCGCACTTAGAATACAACTTGTTTTTCTTCCCAAGATAAGAATTAGAACATTGCTAGGCCCCAGAAGCACCCTGTGTGTCCTTCCCAATCTTAACCTCTTCCCTCCCTCTTTCACAGGTAACCACTAGGATTTTTTAATAAGCAGAAACTCTAAATTTTTAATGTAATCTAGTTTCTCAATTTTTATAGTTTGGACTTTTTGTGCCTTTAGAAATTTTTGCCTGCCTGGAAGTCCAAAAGATATTCTTTAACATTTTCTAAAAGTAGTTAAGATTTTTACAAATTTCACTTAAAAAGATTTAAACCATTTAGAAATGCTTTTCCTTTATGGTGTGAGGCATGGCTCTAATTTCATTGTTTCCACCTGGATAAACAATGTCTCTACCATTTGCTCAACAGGCCATGCTTGCTTGGTTGCTCAGCCATGCCACCTCATGTATTTCATCTTTTGGAAATCCAGGAATCTGGAAATGAACATTATAGTTTTCTTAGTCCCTGGAGACCTCAGATTAGAAGCCACTAGCCTTTGACTTTGTAATTTTGGTGACTGCTGTTAGATGACAATGACACTAGATGAGGTCTATCCTCCTGTAGATGAAACTGCCTTTAGTGAGCATACCATAAATTCAATTCATTAGTACGTGTATATATATACTTAAAAACCATGGGTTTATTTGTACTCTTAACAACTTTGGAAAGTCCTACAGGTTTCCCTTTTTTAAAAAAAAATACTAATAGTGTTAGGGTAGAAAAGAACAATGTATTCTCTTTATAATTATAACAAATCACAGTAAATAATGTATGGAACTTAAATTAGGTAGTGTTGCTGTTTCATAATGCTTTGAAATTTAAACTAATGGGAATAATATGATTTTGGAGAATTGGTACAAGGAACAAAATTAGTTTGTCTATGTCTCTTGATTATTTTTCATTTAACCTTAACCATTTTTTTCTAAAATGTGTTATTAGAGATAATAAAAATTATAGAAGCTTAGAAACTTTAAAGTATCTATATATTAAAGAGCTTGTTACAGTTTATTTTAATAACCTATTTTATAATAAAAACTATAAAAATTTCATAAATAAGTAAAACTACTGTATAATTCAATAGAAAAAAATTCTTTATTTTCTAGAACTATGTAATGTGTAATCGTGTTTTGTTTTGTTTTATTTTTCACTCTTTGCCAGTAAGAATACATATCATGCTATCATCTAATTGGTTATATTTGTGTATGAATGTTCATGTGTATTAATTTGAACAATACGAAACCGTATGTAACTCAACTTTTTTATCTATAAAAATAGCAATATAATATTATCTGATTTTTTGACTGATGAAAAGAACCTCATATACATGTAAAAATCTATTACCTATATCTATATATACATACACACACACACATACATGTAGATGAAACTAAAGTTTCATAAAATATCACCTACCCTTCTTAGATGGAATGACCCAGATATTTTCTATTTTACTCTAGTTCGTTACATTTTTTTTCTAATTGTATTCCACTACATTTCTTTCATGCTCTACACTTGTGAAATAGCTCTACAGTTTGAATAACGTTCCTAGGTGTTCACATAAAGATATAAATATAGTGATTGCCAAAATTTAAAATATAATTGTCAATTTGTTTAAATTCACTTTTAAACTATTGTTTGGAAAGTTTTAACTTATTTGTTGGAACAGCAGTAGATATAGCTAGCTGTTCCTCATCATGAGACAAATTGTAATAAAAGACTTATACTCTTTCAATTAATTTATAGATAGAGTTCATTCCTCTCTCTGTAGATAACTGTAGATAAGAATGTAAACTTATATTAAAAGTTACCATATTAAAGGCTTATATCAGCTGTGGCAATAACATTCAGATTTCTTTCAATATCTGTTTATACATTAACAAACAAATTAGTTGACAACATTTTTAAAAATTAAATTTACAAATCAAAGGCTTTATGACAATCTTACATAAAGAGGTGGATGTTTCAGTAAGAAACAGAAATGTCTTAAATTTCTCATTTATTTAGATTTATTTAGAATATTAGTTCAGAATGTTTTTTTTTTTTTTTCTGGAATGGATTTGAATTAGCTTAATTCTAATGTGTTGCTTTACCCTAATCGCAGGGAAGACAACTTTTAAATGGAGAACACTTTTACTTTAAAAATGTTTTAAATTTACTTTAAAATAATTTTATTCTATTTGCCAACATCACAACCATTCCTCTCAGAATTATATATGAGGAAACAAAATATCATCATAAGTGTCTAATAGAATTCTATTTTCACATTATTTCTCATTTTATGGTTATTATAGTGACTACAATAATGTATAAAAAAATATGTTTCCTAAATTGTTATATTCAATGGCTTTCATTTGTAAGCGTTAGGCATAATCTTGATGTTTTAGGAGACTGTACATAGTATTTATGTATAGTATATCAGAATTCATAGACTTTTGGGTAAGTGTTCTCTTTATTACTGCTATTTCAGTCCAAGTTGTGCTTCTGGGATATAGTTAAATGGGCCACATACATATATCTCTAAGGCAGCACCAAGAAATTGTCTAATAATTGTTCTCATAAAAAATAGAAATCATTAGAAAATTAATTTGCATTAAAGGATATGTGTGTGTGTGTAATCTCCAAAGTCATGAAAATATATTTTCAGAAAAGCTAAAGCTGCTTTTTCCTAGAAAAAGGAAATCTGAGTGCTGCTTGATTAAATGTGTTTGGAAAATATAAGCCCTATTAGGTGTATTATTATACATGGTATTTCAGTCAGGATTCTCCAGAGCAACAGAAAAAATTATATATATATACATTTATAATAGGAATTGATTCAAGTAGTTATGGAGACCGAGAAGTCCCACAATCTGCCATAAGCAAGCTGAAGAACCAGGAAAGCCAGTGATATAATTCACTCCAAGTTCAATGGCCCAAGAAGTCAGGGGGCCCCTGGTTTAAGTCTCAGAGTCTGAAGGCCCTAGAACTGGGAGCTCTGATGTCCTAAGGGCAGGAAAAGATGAATGTTAAAGCTCAGGAAGAGAGAGACTGATTTGCCCCTTCTTCCTCTTTTTGTTGCATTGTACCCAAGGGATTGGATGACACTCACCCACATTTGTGAAGGCAGATTTCTTTTCTCAGTCTACTCAAGCAAAGTTTAATCTCTTCCAGAAATTCTCTCATAGACACACCTAGAAATGTTTTGTCAGCTGTTTAGGCATCTCTTAGCCTAGTTGTGTTGAGACAAATTAACCATCACGCATAGTAAACACTTAAATCATGTTATTATTGTAAAGTATGCTTATTTCTCACTCGGAACACAAAAGGAAATCATAGTTTTCACTCATTAAATAAATGTATTACCTCACTTACATAAACACTTATAATAGTGTTTAGCTCAATAGTAAATATTAGCTATTATTAGTCATAACATCTTTTCCATTGAAAAATGTAGATTCCTAGTTTTGGGTCTCAGTGCTAGGATTTATTCATTCAATATTAATTAAACTTTTAAGAGCAAACTATATGCCAGGCATTAGATTCATGAGAATGTGAGGGTTTCTGTTTCCTGGCCAACATAGGAAAGCAGCAGGAGCTACATGCTCCTTTTCTGATAAATCAACCCTAGGAAAACTGTTGATGGAAACAGGAGGAACCCTATAGAGATTTAAGCTGTTTTGAACTAGTTTGTCAGGGTTGATGGTTGGCACTGAAGAGACAGCAGTGAGAGGATTAGTTGGAGGAAAGCTTAAGTCTGCTTTTGACCTTCTCCTGCGTTACCTTGTAACATTGCAGGAAACTTTACTTCTGAAATTGAAAGCAACAGCCCAGGTTACAGATGCTGGTAATTTCCAGGTATTACTGGGGCAACACAAAGCCTTGGTGTTGGGCAGTGCTGATGAAAACGAACATAGATTGACTGGTAGTCCTTGGCTATTTATTCCTCCTCCTTCTCTTTAAAACTCTTGAAATGGTGAATTACCTCTCTCAATGAGTTTCTCATGAAGAATTTAAAGGGAAAACTTTGACAAAGGAGTTGTCTAATGGATAGCAGCAAACCAGAATGATTAATAGTGTTTAGGCAATGCCTGGGGTTCTGTGCTCTTGGGCTCCTCCCAAGGCCTTAAACACACTGATTCTCGGTCAATTTACATTATCAGCTAGAGTAGCTAGCGGAATGTGGCCAAAGTCAATAGATATCAGACCATTTTTTTTTTTCCATGCAAAGTGGATAATCAAGTATGCTGCCCAAAGTTCTGCACCCTGAGGGGATTTCTCTTCATCATGTGCTTCAATGCCTCTCCAAGTGCGATGTAATGTAGTCACTCTCTATTTCTGGCTGATGCCAGTATACTGCATAGATCCAGTCCTGCGTTTTTTTCCCCCTTTATAACTAGTCTTTTCTTGGTGCCAGTCTTGCCATACAATTTCTTTTTAATGGAGTATGTTATTTATTAATTCCATTAATAATGGAATACTGTTTCAACTATAAGATTTGGTTAATCAAGTAACAGTCAACTCACTAGATGTAGCTCAGGTTGCATAATTACTTGGTGTCCCACCATCAGGTGGTGAGTCTCTACCACCACCCATCAGCAAGTCAGGAGCTTTTCAAAGGGAAAATGGTTGTTGGCAGCAAAGGACATGCCCTTACTCCAAAATTCTAGGGCTTTGCACTTTCATTTTCCTATTGGGACTTATCAGATACTCCATGTATCTGTATATCTGCTACAATACTTCAGATACCCTTGAGCTGAATTTTGAAAAGTGAGCAGGGGGCTATCAGGCTGCCGTGTTAGGAAAGTGCTTTCTATGAGTACCATGAGCAAAGGGTAGTAGTACTTAGGGTACTGCTAGCACTTTAACAGAGCTAAAAGATAGGGTTTAATTAAGGAGAGAAGCAGGAAATAAATGGGGAACTGGTACTAGATATATGCTATTAGATATTTATATTTTATCCTATAAGCCAATGGTTCCCAAATTTAGGGTACATCGGAGTTACCTGGAGAGGCTGTTAAAACATGATTTATGAGTTTCAGGTGGGATCTACAAATCTATATTTATAAAAAGTTCCTGGGTGATGCTGATGCTGCTTGTCTGGGGACCACACTTGGAGAACTATTGTTGTAAGCAATGGAAAACAAGCAGTTTTAAACAGGGAAATAATAACAATCAGATTTAAGTTTATGAAGATCACTCCTAGGTAAAGGCAGATGGATAGAAAAGATAAAGCACTGGAGAAAGTGTAAGCAGTCAGAAAACAATCAAAATGATTGTGTTGAGAGATTACGAAGGCTTGAGTTAAAATTAGCTATAGAAATGGGAAGGAAGGAGAAAACTAATTTCAACAAATATTTAGCACTTATCAAATACCAGATACTGTATTTTGCCTTGAATTTTTATAGCATCCCAGATCTTTTCAAACATTTGAGATTCTGGCAGAGAAATAAGTGCTATAATGGCAGAGGATGAAATAAACTTTCTTTGGGGGAATATATTTTAATTCCCAGAAAGAAAATGTCTGTTACAAACTTAGAACCAGATATCAGCAAAACTAAGCCATCTTTTATTCTAACAACTACAGGATGGTAAAATTTAAATATTCTATATTTAAATGGGAATAATACATTTTCGCCTTCTAAATGACACATTAATAAAAAAGTTAAAGTAGAATTAGTCCGCCTCCCTAGACTTGGTCTTCTTGAAAACAGAATTTTCTTCCCTAGCATTTGGGCCAGGTCATATATAAAACAATTTCTCAATAACTGTTGGATGGAATTTATGTTGGATAATATATAATAGTAGACATTTTGTGGAATTTATTTGTTGATCTTTTTATTTAAGAAAGATGTCCAAAGAGGCAGATAATGCAAAATGTTTTTGAAACATAATAAATAAATTATTTGAAAGTAGACTATTCTGAATTTAAGAAATATTAAATACAATGTATCACAAATATTATTTATTTTCTGGTTTAGTTTAAAACTTGAAATACTCATTTGCTAAGTAAATGTACTTCAGGATTTGATTTAATGAGCAGATAAAAATGTGGTGATTAACATAAGCAATTGCTGAAGTTTCCTATTTACTTTAAAGTGATTGAATTGGAAGTGTTTTTAACATTTCTCATAACTTACATTTATTATTTGAAACAACTTTTCTTCATCAAAAATGTTTTCAATTGGGCATGGTTCCGTAGTGTAATGGTTAGCACATCTGCTTTACACACAGGAGGTCCTGGGTTCATGCCCCAGTGGAGCCATAGTCCATAGTCTACGGCCATGCCACCCTGAACAAGCCCAATGTCTGGTCTCAGAAGCTAAGCAGGGTTGGGCCATCGTTAGTACTTGGATGGGAGACCACCTAGGAAGACAAGGTGCTGCAGGCATAAAAAAGAAAGTTTGGAATAAAATGTTCTGATTCATTATTTTGAATAATTAAATATATACCATGTTGAGATAGCCTATTTTCAAAGTTTAAGAGTATAATGAAATATGCCACATGAAAATTATCAAACACAGAACACATATTTGATTCAGAAAATACTATAGGATCTTACAGTATTTCATTCATTTTCATTATGAATACCTATTGTTCAATAATAACTAAAATTCTTAATCATTTACTATGTGCTAGGTACTATGCCACCTGATCTACAAACGTTATTTTATGTAACCCTCATAAGAAGTAAATATCTTTAACTATAAAAAAATTGGCTAAGAGATTAAAGATTTGCCTGAAATCATAGTCAACTACTATGACATAGTAGCCTGATGACTTGAATCAGGTCTATTAATCCAAAACTCATGTACTTAATCGGTATCCTGAACAGCTTCCCTCATGCATAACAGTTGTGGAAAGCATAGGAAGTGATGCTCACTCTGTCATTCCCTTGCAGCTGATATTTTCTTTTTTCTTCTTTTTATATGCATAAATTCACCATTTCTATTTGTTTACTTGACTTCTAAAAGGAAAGTGGAAGGCAAGATGCCCACTTTAAAATTCCATTTGGATCTTCATGTAAATCAACATTCTCTGCATTCTGTTTGGCAGATATAAACTTCAGCCATTTCTCTGCTAAAATTATAGCAAAACCTGAATTATGTTATCTTCAATTACTGAAGTTATATTATAATGATTAGTTTTTAGATAAAAATCCTAATTTAAAAAATTTTCTGGGTAACTTCAGTTTTTTAATTTTAATTACCAAATGTGGCAAAATATTTTTGGATAACATTTACTAATATAATTTTTCTGATAAAATCGAGGAACATATGAAAAATATTTGGCCATGCATGAGAAAATATTATTTGCATGTATTTCAAGCTCAAAATGAAAGAATTAGAGACAATTATTTCCAGCTAATGACTCTCAGGTGCTGACAATCTTTTACTTTTTCCCCCAGCAAATGTATAGAATGACCCCAGATTTTATATCTTTGACATGTTATATCATTACTAGAGAATTTCTATTCTTATGGGAGATATTTGTCCTTAGATACAATACATTTCTTTTTGTCTTTGCTATATGTTGACCTTAAAATCACCGTGATTGTCTTCAAAAGGTTATTGAAGTTATGGTTTTCATTGGAAATATTTGTTTTACTCTATCTACTATTTTGGGTTCTGTGTAAAGGAAATTATCTGCCCAACTCTGAAAGAGTCATCAAAATCTTACATGTGAACTAATTACTATTCCTGTTTTCAGTTTTGTATAAGTTCTTGAATAATTGAAATATGTGACTTTTGAATGTGGCTGCTTTCGAAATCACATGCGGCCCTTCTGTACTCGTTATTGTAGAAGAACTTGTGTTAAATTAGCTTATTCACATCTGATCTCTCTTCTTTACTGTTTTATTTACCATAACATTGGAGATGCAGAGTAATTTGGACTCTTTGTCAGATGGTTTCTTCCAAGTGTCCATGGATGAGATAATTCATGTAAAATACTGAGCAATAAGCCAGACACACAGTAGGTGTTCAGTAAACACCACTTGTTATTACTGATTATTAACTTTATTCTTCTCACTTTTTAACCTCCCATTTTTCAGTGCTCTATTTTCAGTTATTCCTAAAATAATTTATTTGAATTTCAGTTAAATAAGCATTATTTCCTTGCCCACTTATCATCTTTAGTTGTTTATTGTTGCCATGCAACTATAAAACATGCTATCTTTAGTTTCAGAGAAAACTTCACATGGTTTAACAAATCTTGTGTCTATTTTCTTCCAAGTATTTGCTTACTGGATACATACATAACTGGGGTGAGGGAGGAGAAAGATGTTGAGAGGGGTGGGCAATGTGTGTTTTTTTCAAAAGTCCTAATGTTACATGTTGTTATTAGAAGTTATATTTGCTTGGAAAAACGTTAGTAAATTTATCTTATGATTCGTTTGATTACTACATGTTTTCTTATAAATCAGTATTATATTAGCATTAGTATTGCCTTTGACAGACATATAAGGTTACATTAACTTAATCCTAGTATTTTTTTTATGAGTCATCATATTTGATTTTATAGTTGATACGTTAAGACTGATAGAAACATTAAGTATTACTGAATGGAAATACTCTAGATCAATAATCTGGGTTGAATTGTAAACCTAAAATGAAGGCAATACTTTTGATTAATTGTAGTTAATTCATTTATCTTAGGTAGTAACAAAGGTCATTTTACTTTATCCAAACATATTTATTGATATCTATTACATGCATGACACTATGTGAGAATCTGGAAAGGATACCCAAGAAGAATATGAAACATGGTTTCCACTGTAGTGGTTCAGAATGAGTCACCCCAAGATGTGCCTCTGTGGTATGTGGATTGTTCTGAGCTAAGGCAACCAAGACCCTGCAGGCTCAAGCAAAACTTCTGCACTCCCCCACTTTCTTAACTACCTAGAAGAATTTAAATTAGGGGCCTTGCCCATAAAAAGAGATTATCGAAGATAACCATTTTTTTGACCCATCCATAGCACAAGACAAACTTCTAATTACTGAAAATCTCTTCTCATTGTCCTGCAATGACCTTCCTTCCTTCTGAAGCCCCAAGATGATCCTTAGCTCAGAATGTCGTATATACCTCATTTTCCCTTTCTGTCTTTGAACCTCTCATGTGTGTAGTGTCTCTGACTCTCTCATGTATGTAGGGTTCCTATGAGTACCTGTGTATTAAATTTGATTATTTTCATGTCTATTTGATTATTTGGTTAAAAGAACCTTCTCTACACTATCATCAAGGAACTGTGCAGTTCAGTTGACAATTTACCATATGGGGAAAAATGTCAGCATATATGCAAATAAAAAACTCTGTTGTAAAGAACGATTCCTAGTAGATGTGGATTAGTAATTCGAGAAAATTAGAGATTAGGTGGGTTGCTGTAGCCAACCTTCACCTTTTTCAGGTGAAAGAGGCATCTGCAGCCTAGGCCATATCAGTAGAGACTCTCTTCCCCCCAGCACCTGATTTAGTTCAATGTTGAGTTTGGGCATGTGATCTGAGGAGAATGAGGTCATTCTCATTTGTGGTACCTGGGGGCAAGAGTACAAATGGAGGCCTAGATATCATATCCTGACTACTGAAAACTGACTGCTTAAAAACAAACTGTTAAATATATGTTCTATTCTCCTATTTTAACCAATGTGTTTTCATAATGATCTGAAAGGCCAAGTTCAAATTTACAGTTCATCAGAGTTTCACACTGGAATGTAGCAACATGGAAAGAAACAAATTTCTGTCCACAGCCTACCCCATTCTTTTCCCAACCAGCTCTGTTCTGTGGCCCATGTCCCCACTGTGGCAAAAACTGCTCCTTGGCCACCCGCAACACATACGGATATGAACACTAGTGGTGCTGGCTGCTTGGACCCTGGGAAAGCCTATGCAGCTTCTGGAAGCAGATTTGGGGGCACTTGGGGAGGGAAATTCAGGATCTTGTGCATCCAGAGCATGGTCTAGAAGGATGGGCATGAGTTCTGGGTGGCCATGCCCTCCTGATTCTGGATTCCACATCTTTTAGGGTTTTGCACAGCTGAAGGAGGGCCACAGAAGAAGCTCCTTTTGCTCAGGTCTCAAGGTAATAGGCTATGTTATGATTATAACCTGATTACCACCTTCCCAATCCCTTTATGAAACCATCACCTGATATTCTTAATTCAAATGTATCATTTGTTTCCTTCTGTGACTATGGCTCATACAGCTGATTCCTTAAGTGAGATTCACAGTAAAGGTAAACTTGATGTAGGCCTTGAAGGAAACTTTTACTTTCTAGACAAAAAAAAAAAAAAAAAAAAAAAAAAGAATTTAGAAATGGAAGAGAATTAAAAGGCTATGGAATTTAACTGTCCCCACCCTATGCCAATATGTTTGCCCAATTTGGTATTTTATTTGATACAGCTTAAAGACATTCTCTTTCTTGAAATTTTTCTTAATTTCACATCCTGTTATGTTCCCTCATTGTTTAGGTATTGATAATGTACCTGCCACATACCCTAAGGTGACTTCTCTTCCTATTTTTCTTTTATCGAACTTCAGTAGATTTTTATTCATACACTGATTGTCAAGTTATTTGGCTTTCACTCGATGGGACTGCATCACTTACTTATTAGATTTTCTCTGCTTTTTTCTCATTAGCCCAAGACAATTAAAATAATACTATTTGGTGATATAGCGATCATAAACACAATGGCAAATTCAAGCCCTGAGACTCCATAGCAGTGTTCTATCTTCAGGGAGTATGAACCAGAATATGGACCAGAACATGTTCATACTAAAATTTTAACTCACAGAAACATAAAAAAAAATTTTCAAGTAACTTTAAATAGACTCCTCTCCTCTCTGCCATCTAACTTTAATTTAAGTAACTTGAGTTTTCAGGACTGAATTGATGTGAGATGCCAGGGAAAAGGAAAAAAACTTGGTATGACAACTCAGTGATGTCTGGTCTGGGCCACTGGGTACATGATTCAGTTTACAGAAATTAGGAGTAAAAAAAAAAGATGCTTTCAGGAGAAAGGATGAGTTTGTACAATCTCGATTTGAGTCTCCGGCAGTACATTCTCTTTCTGGTTGATTGAACTACAGATATAAATTTGGAGGTCAACAACACAAATCAAGGTCAACTACTTAAACCAAGAGACTAGATGGGGCCATTCAGGGAGAGCATGCAGAGTAAGAACAGATGGCCAAGGTAAAACAGGCTTGGAGAACACAGTTCCTGGAGAGCAGCAGTTAGCAAAGAGATGAGAGAGGTAAGGAAGTCAAAACAGAGGCTTGATTTAAGAATAAAGAGGTCAATGTAGTCACATACTCTAAAAGGTCAAGATACTTTAAAGAGTTAATCATGTCTGATGATTAAGAAGTGCTTACCAGAGTAAGAGCAATTTCAGTGAAGCATAGGAGCAAAGTCTGATCACAGTGAGTCTGAGTAAAGAGGGAAGTGAGGAAATGCAGTTAATAATTCAAGACTACATTGAGAAAATGTAGTGAAAGGCAATTGTAGAGAGGGAATACTTGAAGACAGTATAAGAGATTTGGGCTTTTGACTATCAATGAGTGACACCAGGTGGAGAGGAGAAGGACGAGAAACGTGGGGTAGCTTAAAAACAGATTCTTAAGAAGAGATCAGATCAAGGATCAAATGAAAGGTTTCTTTTGAGCTTGGAGAATGGAGGTGGGTGGAGTGACAAAGGGTGGGGAATTAAGGGAGCTCACAGGTCACACCAATGGCCTTGGTTTTCTCCGTAGAATAAAACAGGGAGGGTCCTCTGCCGAGACCGAGAAGGGCGGAGGTGGGGCAAATGACTTGGGAGAGTGCTGAACGTTTGAGAAAGCTGCCCAGGGACAAAGTACAAAGGATTACTGAGAGGTGCTGAGGGTGTTTGAAAATGAATTTAATGTGGCACCCATCTCAAAACTATTTTTTTTCCCAGTTCTGCCCCGCACTGTGTGAGGCACAGAGAAGGCAGATGAAGGTAGACAGACTTCTAACTGAAATTCGTATCCCAATAGCTCAGACGTACGGACACGAAGGCACGTGTCCCAGTGGTGTGAGTGCTTACCACACGTTTGTGTTTGTATTCTAAGATATGTTATTCTGTAGCTTCGGCATCTCAGGCTTTTAGGAAAATCAAGCCATTTTTTAAAAAAGCGGGGCGGGGGGGGGGCGACGAGAGGCCCTGAGATGAGATGCGGGGATGGGTACTTTTCTTCTCACTGGATTCATCGGAGGGAGGAGGGCAGGTGACTGCTCCGGGTCCAGACGCTTCTCCTCAGGGTGGAGGAGGGGGCCCTGCCCAGGAGCCACCAGGCGGAAGCGCCACGGCCATTGGTCCAGCGGCGGCTTTTACCTGCGCGAAGCCCCGGGGCCCCGAGCGCAAAGTCCGCGACGCCGGGCCAAGGAGGCGGTGGTCCGCAGCGCAGGTGGGCGCCCGCTGTAGGCTAGGCAAGATGCCCCTGGGGCTACGTGTAAAGAAGAAAGCCAAGTCCAAGGAGCCCGCCCGGCTGGTGGAGGGCGAGCAGGCGTCCGCGGGCGGCGGCAGCCTCGCGGCGTCCGAGGACCCCACACACAAGCTGGTCTTCTACACGCAGCTGGCGCACGGCAGCGCCACGGGCCGAGTGGAGGGTTTCTCCAGCATCCAGGAGCTCTACGCCAAGATCGCGGGCGTGTTTGAGATCCCGCCGTCCGAGGTAAGGGCCAGGTGCTCAGGCTCAGCCCCTCTCGCGCTCTCTCCTTGCCTCTCTCCGGCAGCGCCAGCGGGAATTGGCCCTGGATGGTTGAGCGGCGCTGCCTTGAGCCCCTCGTTGGATGCGGCTGGGAGCCGGCCGGGAGCGCCCCAGGGGAGGTGAGAGGACCTTACTGGGAAGCGACAAGGTAAGCTAAGGACCGGAGAAAGTCTCATTCCCTATGCTTGGAGATCCGGCTTTTGGGAAACCCGGAGCGATCTTTCTTCCTTCCTAACGCAAATCTGTAGGCGTTAGTATTCCCAGATTCAGCTTTTCCAGGCCTGAGCGCCTTTCCCAGAGTCATCTGATGTGATCTGGCTGGGCTAATGAACACCCGGGACTTCATCAGGACTTTACTCTCCTATTTCCTCTGCAGGGGTGAGACGGCCACTCTGAGCATCTCCCAGATAGGGAGTGGGGAGGGGGCGAGGACGAAGTGCCTTCCGGGGCATGCCAAACCGAGGCCCGATTTGCTCCTTATGTGTCCTGGTCCAGCACCAACACCACAAATCCTTTGTGGTATTTCCAAGAAGTTCATCTACCAAGGACGGGGTGGCGGTAACTTCGGAGTTTTAACTACATGGGCCTAGTTAACAAAATTTCCACAGGGGGAAATCTCCAAATTTTACACTATATCCTAGAAAAGTGGACCGAAATTTGCCTTAAATTGACTGCATGCGTCCTGGAACTGAAGTTCGATATTGGCGTGATTTAGAAAACACTAGTTTATGTGGCCATTTATGTGACCACTTCCTTTACACTTACCCAAGGGAAGTGCAAATGTGGGTGTAAAAAGTTAGCCCAAGAAAGTGTTTTGTCCACGTTTCAAGGTAAAGCACGACATCATGTTGCCTTGGACTCCCCAGTGCAGGAAGCTGACTTTGAGTGGTATAGAACAGCATTTGGATATCTGTCCTTTAATGTTGTTTATCAGGTCTGTTCAAGCGAAATTGAGGTCAAGGCAAAATTCCAAGAGGAGATGAAAGAGAGCTTGAAGTGTAACCTTTTGTTCTTTCAAGGTTCCCAGGCACCAAGGGGGCAACTCACAAACCTATCTTGTGAATTATTTATATTGCTATAGAGTAGTAACAAAACTTCATGTTTGTAACAGGACATTCCAATTCAAAAAGCACTTTTACAGAAATAATGTCCTTTGATCCTCTCTAGGACAGGTGGGTGGCAGGTTGTTCACTAGGTCCTTAAGAACAGGATTTGGATACTGGTAAACCTGGATGTAGAGCCAGGTTCTACCACGTATTAGCTGTGTGGCTTTGAACAAATTTGACTTGCCTCAGTTTCAGCTATAAAATAGAGATAAGAACATCTGTCGTGAAGGGTTATTATAAAGACTGGAGTTCATATATAAACTGTAGGGGTTCAGAACGAGTCATCCCAAGATCTGCCTCTGTGGTATGTGGATTGTTTTGAGCTAAAGGCACCCAAAACACTTTGGGCTCAAGAGAAACTCTTGTCCCCCCTTAACTACCTAGAAGAATTTGAATTAGGGGACTTGCCTGTAATGAGAGATGGCCAGAGAGAACCATTTCTTGAGTCATCTATGAGGCAGAACAATTGTTGAACATCTCTTATTGTCCTGCAATGACCTTCCTTCCCTCTGAAGCTCCAAGATGATCCTTAGCTCAGAATGTCATATATATATATACCTCATTTTCTCTTTCTGTCTTTGAACCTCTCATGTATGTAGGGTAGGGTCTCTAACTTGTATGTATATGGGGTCCTCATGGGCATCTATGTATTAAATTTGGTTATTTTCTCTTGTTAACCTATCTTGTGTCTATTTGATTATTAGACCAGCTGAAAGAACTTTGAGGATAGAGTTTATTCCTCTTCCACAAAAACTATCAGATTGCGTGGGAGATGGTCAGTGCTTAACAAATTGTAACTAATATTAATATCTAACAGTTAAATGAGGGAGCTGAGGTACAAAGCCAAGGTCACATAGCTAGAAAAAAAAAGCTGACTGTTATTTAAACTTGGATCTTCTGGTTTCTAAGTGAGATTGTTAGCATACTTAACTGACAATCAATGTCCCTCTTGTAACCGAAGACTCCAGATTTATTTACTTTGCATTAATTAATTAATATGACATTATTTTGAGCTCGAGATGTATGACTTTATTCAATCTACTTAATCCTTGAGAAGTATTGTTATTAATATCGCTGCTTCACAAAGAGGAAACTAAAGCTTTGAGGTTTAGAAATTTTTCATAATTACACATAGTAAGTAGCAGAGCCTGTATTTAAACCTTGGGAAGCTATATTGCTTCCCAAGTTTTCCATGGTGTCCCAGCAATAAATTGACAGCCATGTTCAACATTTTCAGTTTTCAAGGCACTCATTTGCAAGATAAAATTCCAACATAATATAAACAAGGTGTTTTGATGTGCTATATCAAAGTCTATAAATTCATATAACCCCAAATGCATATGTTTATTATGTTTATGGATATAATCAACATTAATGCAAGTTTTCCATTTGGATTAAAAAGAGTTAAGTATATCCAGGATAAACTGTTGCTTATCACAGTATAATATCTTTTAAGTATCTCAATAGTTAATTTTGAAACAAATTTATTAAAATAAAATGCACATCAATGAGATCCCATTTCATATCCCATTCCTCTAGCAAGAGTAATAGTGATATAAACTTTTGAGATGTCAGTGGGGACCAAAAAAATTTCCACTTAATAGGTTAAATAGATAGTTAACTCAGAAGTTCTGCCTTTTCTCTAGAGAGGTGGCTATAAGGATATGAATAGCACTGTATGAAAAGCTGTATCCTCTTTACTGAGTAAAAAAGGGGAAGGACTTGGCTTGACCTGGTATCTGATGCAGCCAGTTCAGGCAAATTTACTAGTAGTCCATGATGTGCCCATGTAAGTCTCCAATGTGACCATTCTGTCTTCACTATATCCGAGACGTAAGGATTCTTTTCATTTTACAGTTGAGCTAAATGAAGCTTTGAGCTGCTTGCCCAGTGTCACCGAGCTGGTATGGGGCAGAGGCAGGATTTGAATCCAGGTTTTCTGGTTCCAAGTCCATTATATAGCAGTTCTGAGATTCTTGGTAATTGTATTCAAATTCCAATACAAACCTGGAAAAACTTTTTTAAAACAAATGGCCTTTTCAGTTAAAGCCTCAGACTCAACCACAGAAATGTTTGTGGCCTCCAAAAGATGCTGTTGTGAAACTGACAATTGTGAATTTTACCTATTTCCCGATACCTGAAGGAGGAAGTTTTTGAAACCTTTGAATCACTTGCTGGGTGCAGTCTGTGATCATTACCTTGAAACAGATGGCCAGTTATGCAAAAAATCCCTTCTAGCTGACATCGATTTTCCTAAACAACTAGTGAGCAACTCAGTAAGAAGAAAAAAGAAAGTAAATTAATCTTGTCTAAAAGAACAGGTAACTCATAATAAAAATGCAAGGACATTTTTACAAAAGTTTAATGCTATCTTTTAAAATATTTAGGTTCTATAAATGGGTTGATCATTAAAGTCAAGCTACAGTCATAAAATTTGTTGTAGGGTCATTTTGAATAAGTGACTACTGTAGTTGTTTAGCAAGTAGTTTGTGCCATGACATGTTTTCTTAATTCTCTATTATGTGGAAAGATTGTAGGAAAAGAAAATGAAATTGAAAGAGCTTTTTAAGAAATCAATTTTATAAATAGATATTTTACATGTCCAGAAACTGAAAACTCAAGTTTCTTTATAAATTTCAGAAATTATTTGCTCTGACTTCATTATACTAAATAGTTCATTGAATAAATGGATCAAGCAAATATAACCCCTTTTCTCTTAATACATAAAAGCAGTCAAATAAATAAGTACACTTGGGAAGCAGAAAAGGTAAGAATTGTGATTTTATTTTATTATTATTTTTTTTCTATTTATTTGTCATCTTTAATTTCTCTCAATGTTTTTTTTTTTAAATTAAGATTATTGAGGCAACATTAATACAACATTAATACAACTATATAATTTTCAGGTGTACACTATAATTTGGCATCTATATATTCAATTGTGTGTTTACCACCCAAAGTCCAGTTTCCTTCAGCTACCATATATTTGATCCCTTTTACCCACTTCACCCTTCTCCAACTCCTCTATATTACACCCCCTTTACCCTGTTTATCTCTTCCCTCCTTTTCCACTCCCTATCCTCTGGTAACCACTAGTCCATTGTCCATGTCCCTGAGTCTCTGTCTTGCTGAATTGTTGCTTTTAGGTTCATATCCCACATGTAATTGATATCATGTGATTTTCAACTTTTTCAGTCTGGCTTATTTCGCTTAGCATGATTATCTCGAGGTCCATCCATATTGTCGTAAATGGCAGTATTTCATCTCGTCTTATGGCCAAGTAATATTCCATTGTATATATGTACCACAGCTTCTTTAGCCAATCATCTAGCATTGGACACTTCAGTTGCTTCCATGTCCTGGGCATTGTGAATAACGCTGCTGTGAACATCGGTGTGCAAATATCTTTTTGGTTTTCAAGTCTCTGGGGTAAATACCCAGTAGAGAGATTGCTGGATCATATGGTAGGTGGATCAATTTTTAGTTTTTTGAGGAAGCTCCACACTGTTTTCCATAGTGGCTGTACCAATTTGCAGTCCCACCAGCAGTGTTTTGAGGGTTCCTTTTTTTCTGCATCCTCTCCAGCATTTGTTATTATTTGTCCTATTGATTATAGCTATTCTAACAGGTGTGAGATGGTATCTCCTTGTGGTTTTGATTTGCATTTCCCTAATAGCTAGGGATATTGAGCATCTTTTCATATATTTGTTGGCCATTTGTATGTCCTTTAGGGAGAAGAGTAAGAATTGTGATTTTAATTTCAAGTCCTACTTTATTCAACATAAAATCATACTATTATTTTTCTTAAAAACAAAACAAACCTCCTCCTGTCACCTGCCCTCATCCCTTATGCTGTTATTCCATTTCTCCCTTGTAGCAAACTCAAAAGTTCCTGCCTTCAGTGAGATACATTCTGTATCTCATCTTGGCTCGGAAACTCTCTAATAGCTCCCATCTCACACGGAGCAAAAGCCAAAATCCTATGATGGGCTACATACAGGCCCTGTGACCTCTCTAACATCATTGTTTTTTCTGCTCAGTCTGGTGGTGTCCTGGCTATTCCTTGAACTCTGGAGCCTAAGGGCTTTTACACTGGCTGTAGTCTCACCAGCACCTCTTCCTGAAGATTGCTCTTCTTTGTCTGCTCAAATATCACCTTTTCAGTGCAACATGCATTGATCGTCCTATTTAAAATTACAGCACCTCTATTCCCTTCCTCACTTAATGTTCCTCCATAGCGCACAAATATACTGTGTATATTTAACTAATTTTGTTTAGTTTTTTCCTTCCTTGTACTAGAACATAAGCTACATAAAGTCAAGGATTTTGTCTGTTTTGTTTGCTGATGTAGCCCAAGGGCCTAGATCCAAAATAGTTGCAGCTCAAAAATATTCTTAAATAAAAGAATCCTTACAAATACAGCACCAAAAATCCTGTTGCTTTAGCACAAAGCATTAGTACCAGTTACAATACTGATATGTAGGTATTAATTTTTTTATATTGTAGTGTGAGCAAAGAGACTAGGCTGTGATGGGGGTAAAAGTGAGGAGCATCACTTATGTAGTGAAGTGGGAAGAGTAAGAGGGAGAAGCTAAGTAAGAGGTATTTGTATCAAAAGTGTACATCTCTACAAATTCAAGAAATTATGAAGTTGGAGGCAAGCAAAATTGCCTCTTAGGTCAATTACAGTGTATGTGGAGCTGCCTTGTGAAGGTTCCGAGAAACTGCTTTCCTTTCTCAGCTTGCTGGCACCAGTACTGAGCTCCCATGAAAGTCAATATTCTGTATTTGTGTGGCACTTCTGGGGAACATGAACAGCACTGCAGACTTTGTTGTTCACAGCAATGCACATAATTGGCAAGTGAAACTATGTCTTTTCTCCTTCATAAATGGGAATCTGGGGAGAACAGAAAATGGGGTTTACTACTTACATAGAGGGCCCTAAGCAACAAAACAAAAGAAATGAACAAACAAACAAACAAACAAAAACCAAAAGTGAAGGAATTGAGAATTCAGTGTGAATTTTACCATCGAGCTCTGAGGACTGTGAAGCAAGCTGAACCAAACAGTAGAGTGTATGAGAGAAAAGCAGCCTCTGACAGCTGAGAGCTGGCCTGACCCTCACAGGCCTCGGCATTCTCTTGTTGGACAAAAATGATTTCATAGAACATCGACATCAAATAAGACCACTCTGTGACTGATGGATCAAGACAAAAATAAGACTACTCTGGAATCATGTCTGAACAGAAACACAAACATGAGCATTGTCCAAACCACAAAAATGTCCAGGCGTCCCCTGCCTTGCCAGATATGACTGCTGCTTCTTTACCAGTCACAATTTTAGCTTTGATTTTGTCTCCTTATAGATAGATTTACTAAGATAGTCATAAAACTGCCCCCATTTCCTGACTGTACCCTATCCAGAGCAAACCAGTGTTTCCTTGGACCTGCCCCCAAATCATCTAACACAGCTCAAGTCCTTTCGAACTCCCTCTTACTGAGACCCTCACTGTTCCCCATGGTGTGCTGTCTCCCCTTGTTGCAAGGAGCAAGAAACTAGAGGTGAGAATTCCTGGTGGTCCTTGGCTGGAGGGCATTGGCAATTGTCACTGCTGGATTATTACAGTGCAGTTTCTAAAGAGGCACCCTGAATCTAGTTTCCCTAATTCCACATATCTTCTATTTTAATATTTTGATGCTTTGATCATATCTATTTGAGAAACCTTTGGGACTCCCAGCTACTTTCTATCTTACTCCTTTTGGGCTGCTATAACATACTACTGACTGAGAAACTTACAAACAACAAAAATTTATTGCCTACACTTCTGGAGGCTGGGAAGTCCGAGATCATGGCATCAGCATAGTCACCTTCTGGTGAGAGCCCACTTTCTGGTTCATAATTGATGCCTTCTTGCTATATCCTCACATGTTGGCTAGGGCTGGTGGTCTCTCTGGAGCCTCTCAGATGAGGCACTAATCCCATTTACAAGGGCTCTACCCTCATGGCTTAAGTACGTCCCAAAGAGGCCGTACCTACTAATACTATCCCCTTTGGGGGTTAGCATTTCAACATTTGATTTTTTTTTTCGGGGTGCGGGGGAGATACACAAACATTTAGACCATAGCACTTTTAAGTAACTCCCACCAGCCAAACAATGTCTCCTATTCCTGCTGGCCTCTTGAGTCCTGCCCTATGCCTACTGCTCTAACCTCATCTAATGATCCCCTCTTTATATTCCAGAATATTTAACTATTTCATTCCTCAGTGCATTTTCTCATGCTGTTCTCACTTTGTCCCGGTAGCCCTACTCACCTCTCTAGTCTCAACTGTCACTTCTTCCAAGAAGCCTTCCTTGTGAATCTACCAATCTAGATTAGGTATAATACCCACGATTGCATGATTTAACATTGCATTAGTACACTGCATTGAATTTACTCTTCTACTTCTTTTTGAGGGCTGGGATTTAAAAAAAAAATCTCCTTAGAGTCACTAGATGGTTTAGTTGCTCCATAAAGTCTGATAAATAAAAAATGTTGGATACAGTAGGAGATGAAGCTGAAGATGTAGATATAGATACTAAGACTACAAATGTCTTTGAAGCTGTATGGATTTTATTTTATAGACAGTGAGAATAACTTAAATGTTTTTCAGCAGAGGAGTGATTCTTGTGTTTATAAAGTGGAAACATAATCAACCATTCATTCGCTCTGTTTTCTTTATAAATGTTTGGTTTAAGTTGAATATAATGGTATTTTCTGGAACTGCACAGTATCATCTGAGTTCTAAATATATTACAATCATGATGTATTCTTCCTATCCCTCATGAGCATCAGCCTCATTTTTATATGAAAAAGCAAAAAAAAAAATCCCAAACATGACTCATTTTGAGCAGTGGGAGGATAATCTAACCAGCTGCTTTACAGTCCTCATTGCTATCAGGAAGATAAGAAATGGATAAGACAATTGCTTTTTGTGCTGAAAATCCCCTGAAGTTTCATGGCATGTGAACAATTCTAGAATAAAGTCCAAATTCCTGGGACTGCCGATGGCAGTCTCCTTCGCCTTCCCTCACTTGCTCTCACCACTCCAGCCATTCTGAGTGGATGTGGAAGCCTCTTGCAGATTGTGAGAGATGGAGACACTTAGGTTACCTTGGGCAATTTGTATGTATGTATTTGATTGTTTATATTACTCGGTTCTGCAGGGAGGTAAGGAAGCTTAGGATAGCTTCTGTGGCTGGGCAGTCAGTTTCCATGGAAAACTGGAATATCATTCATGCTGTTACGTGAAAACAGTAGCTCTAGACCCTGAAGAACCAAGAGCATGTCTGGTTGTCCTTCACCTTCCATTTCAGTCTCTCTTCCTAAATCTTGCTCTGTTCTTGACTGATTTTCTCCTCTCATTCCTTTGACTTTGTTTTTTAAGATCCTCACTGCCTCATCTCTCTGTCTTTTGTTTCTTTGCCTCTCTACTTTTTCATGCCACTCTGTGTCAAATTCAGACTCCATGAGAGAGAGTCTCTGTGTTGGTGAGTCGGAGTATAGTACAGGTGGGACAGGACCCTTTGGCCTGTGGCTCAGGGGCTCATCTCTGGTATAGTCTGCAGGGTTATGTGGTGTAAAGATAGGTAAATAATGGGTAAGGAGTCCTGTTGGAGAGGATCATAGGCATGACAGGTATTCTCAGATTTCTTGAATTATGGGTATGGCAGATATTTTCCATGTCTTATCCAGAACATGAAGCCATTTTCCGTTCTCTATGACTTATATGTATTGTTCTTCCTTTTTTCTGGAAATATCTCTCCTACATGTCCCTGTTAACTTTGTTAAAAGATAAACTGAGGCATATTAAAAACTTTGAGTTTCTTTGAGCATAAATTGATTTGAATTGTTCGATGTCAAACCAGAATTGATTTGGAGCGCTACACAGACAAGGGCTAGGGGCAAAGTTTTTATAGAAAGATGTGGAAGCAAAGCAAGGATTTTATATGATTGGCTATAGCTTAAGCAGTTGCATTATTTGGGAAAGCCTCATTGACTGTGATTGGTTGTCCTTGGATTTTGATTTCTTAAGGAATTTTATATGCTTAGGTTTTGGTTTGCTTTTGCAGGCTACTGGCATCTCAGCTTACTGGCTTTCTTGTTGAATTAATTTAAGAACTCTTGCTTATGCTACAGGACTCAGGAGTCACTACCCAAAGCCTTTCCTTACCTCAAGTCTGGGTTCTGCACCTCTCCTCTGAGCTTACATAACTCTTATCAGACTGAACAGTAATTGTTCATTTACAGTCTGTCTCCTCCATAATACTGATTGCTGCTCTGGGCAGGGACTAGCAGTTAGTATGTAGTAAAAAAAAAAAAAAAAACAAAAACCATTTAAAACTTTTTATTATGGAAATTTTAAAAACACGCAAAAGCAAAGAAAATGGTGTAACTCCCATGTGCCTAGCTTCAACAGTTACTAACATTTCTTTTTTTCATTCCCTATTAAAAATAGTATTATTAAATGTTACACAAGTAGAGAAAAGCACATTAAACAGATGTACAACTTATTGGGTAAGTAGAACACCTTTGTCCTCGCCAGCCACCCCCGAATCTTCCATGTACCCCCTCCCACCTGCTCCCTATGAGTAACCACTTTCCTGACTTTTGTGGTGACAAGTCTTTCTTAAAAAATAGTTTTATCACTGAAGTGTGCTTTCCTAAATACCATAATTTAATTTTGGTTGCGTTTAAATATGTATTTTAATCTATAGTTCCCCTTCCATCTTTTTTCCCTTTCCAATGTATTTGTTGATGAAGCCAGATCATTTATCCTATATAGTTTTTTTTACTGTTTGTAATTTGCTCATTGCATTCCTATTATGTAGTTCAGCATCCTCTGTCATTGTATTTCTTATAAATCAATAGTTGTAGCTTAAGGCATAATTAGATGAGGTTTGATTTTTTTTTTCTCCTAATGAGGTATTACCCAAAGTATAGTTAGAATTTTTACTGATTGAATGAATGAAATAAAACCAACAGGGAAGATAGGGTAAGTCTTATGGTGTCAACATTCCTGCTGGAATAGGCTAGCCCATTTTGAAAACTTCCTTCTATACTCTTTTTTTTCTGTTATCTGTACAGTGAAGCAGCTGTGTCTGTCTAGAACTTTTTTGGAACTATGGTTAGAACTATTTGAGAGCCCTTTGTCCCAAAAAACTTTGCCAGCCATACCCTTGGCAGAGCCAGATGGGCTCCTTCTTGCATTGGAATGCTGGCAAAATTTTAATTCTTCAAAAGGTTTCACTGGGGAGATATTTCTTCCTGGTATTTGTGTAGAGAACCAAGTACAGGGAAAAAAGATGATAAAGCCCTCTAATAAGAGGTGTTCATCATATAAAGGTATATTTTTATCATTTGTACATGTTATGAACTTATAATAGGAAAGTAATTATAATTTTTAAGTAGAAGGTACACATATTAGGCCTGTTCACTCTTCTCCTTCATTACAAATTTTTTTGATTCCTGACTTTATGTCAATAACTGTTTCATATCTCGGGATACATCAATGAACAAAACAGACAACAATCTGTGCTCATGTAGAGCTTTCATTCTAGCCCTCCTGCTTATGGAAGTATTTAATTACCGTATAATAGCTTAGTGGTTGGGAGCGCCACTTACAATCTGTGATACCATGGGCAAGTGACTGGCTGCTCTGTCTCTGTTCTTCATTTGTAAAATGGCACTAATGATAGTATCTACCGTAAAGACTGTTGTGATGGGTAAATGAAATAATGTATGTAAGCACATAGATCAGTGCCTGGTACGTTATAGGTATTTATCAAATGTAATTCTAGAGCTGAAATGGCCTTTATTGTATTCCCACTTTTTAACTTGTTTAACTACCAAATCACCCATGCCTGATTACTTTTAACTATTTTTTGCTGAGTGCTTATTATGAGTTCAGCATTGTGCTTGATGCTGGGAACATGAAGGAGCTCCAGTTGAGCTCAGTTCAAAGACAAGAAATTTAAACAGTTTCTAGTTAAGCTAGAAAGGTTTCCTAAACTGTGTTCTAAGGAACACTAGCTCTTCAAATATTATAGAAAAATGCCTTCAGTTGTCAAATGACTTTCAGCAATGTATCTTGCAAGTTTGTAATGCACATTAAGAAGTCCACCAAAATTTTTTAAAATGTGTTTTTTTTCCTCATTTTCCACACTTATTTGACTATGCCTCCCCCCCCCCCCACCCCCACCACACGCACACCCTTTTATTGCATAACTCCTTGGGCCAGTATTCCAAGGCACATACTTAAAAAAATGCTTGCATATTTTAAAAAGCTATTTACCAATTGTTTTATTCTGTGATAATAATGTTCTATCTAGTTAATGTTTATCTTTTATTTAATTCTGAAGAACTCTGCAAGATAGTTTTCATTTCATCCTTGTCCTCTGATTGATCTTTTTGCTGTTCTGTTCACTTCATTATCCAACTTTGGGCAAGTCTTCCATTTCATTGGGCTTCACTTTCTTCATATGTAATATGGATGGGTGGATTAGACCAGTGGTTCCCAAACATGGTTGCATCTCAGAATCACATGATGACCTTTAAAAACAAAAACACAGGTTTCTGGGCTCCACTGCTATAGATTTTGGCTAGGGCCTGAAAATGTTGTGATTTTTAAAAGTTTCCCTGATTATTCCTGTGCAGCTGTCTTGTCATCAGTGTTTGGGAACCACTGGAATAAATGAGGAGATCCAAGGTATTTTTCAGCTTGAATGTTCCTTCAGAGCTTATGTACTCAATTAAAAATATTTGAGTGTCATCTGTATGTACAACGTATTGAAATACATACACAGGTTACAAAGTGCCTATCTCATAGACCTTAAAATGTATAGGAGTGGTGGTGGTAAGAGTAAACTAAGAGAAGTGTACATATGCTGATAATACAAGGTGAATGCTGCCAGACATACCAAAGATGCTGATAGGGATTTGGTTGGCAGAGATCAAAGAAGGATGAAATAGAATCTGGTTGAGAAAATTATGGCAGAGGCCAAAACTATTGAGCCATGTGTACATTTATTGCTCAATGTATATACCTAGCATGCAATTTTGATTCCACAGACTAAAAACTATAACTATACAGGAAAGTGTGAAATAAAGACTTCAAATCAGAGACTGTTTTCTACATTACTTTTAGCTAAACAAGGCATAGCAAAAGTTCTCTCTGCTTTGCAAGTGGATGGGCTATAGAACTCCTTGAAATTGTAGACCCTTGTGTATTCAATGGTCATTTAGAGATAATTTCCTTCTTGTTAGAGAAGTTCTGGATGGAGAACTTTAACTGAAGTGCTCATAGTGTTCCCTGTTAATCGGAGATAAATTAAAAAGTGAAGTATTTTAACCTCAATAAAAGAATTTTGGAAAATAGAATTCCATGTATCTGATTCAGTAAGACAGAGTAATATAAATTCAAAATAAAAAGATTTTTTTAGAAGCTAAGGTTTTCCTGCTTTTCTGACACTGAATGTATTGCTTGGAAATTTGGGAGGGTAATATCATCAAGTTCCTTTATTGTTGTCACAAAACATTTTAGATATAGGTGGGATAAATATTATCAATTTAGATCTTTTTCCAATCTAACCTGTCTCATTTCTTGACTTTGCTCAGTATTATTAATTGCAACCCACCTCAGGTCCTCATCTTCCCATCCACCTGTTGGCTGTCAGTTAATGAGGATATCTGTGATGTTTGACCATAACCACCAAAGGAAAACTGGTCTCTGTGCTTCTGTGTTTTATTTATTAACTAAATCTACTAGCAGAAGCAGAAGTCCAATGTGGAGCTACATGGTAAAAGATGTTAAAATCAATTTTTATTTTTATTAAAAAATAATACATGAACTTGGTAAAAATTGAAAGCAAGTGGGTCACCCTATTACCATGGTCCCCTAGTCCTTTTCTCCAGAAAACTTTTGCTGTGGCCACTTTCTTGACCATTCTTACAGAAAAATGCTTTATGAATTTGTAAGTATGTGTGTATATGTGTGAATGTATGTGCATATCTCTGTAAGTATAACCCCCACCCTTTCACTTTTAACCTAATTAGGAGCATAGTATATATATATGTATATCTATTATGTACAGTTGGTCATGGCAGAAGCAAAGGCGATGAAAGAGATGCTAAGGCTTGGGCATGGCAGTCACTGGCATCATTATAGGGTCCCAGAGAGTTACTGGAGTGTTTTTTATGCCAGGATAGTTGAGATTGTGTCTTTAATGATGATGAGCCAATTTTAACACTTTATAAGAAGCCTACAAGTTTTCTGAAAAGGTTTTCTGTGCTGCTTTGCTTCCCTGTGTCTCTTTATGATAAACCCTCATCACCTGAGGTACCCAAAGGTATTCATTGAAACTATTCAGATAGAATAGACAAAGAAAAGAGGTAGCCTACTAAGAGTAGATGACTGTCACTGCTTCTCTGGATTGATACCTAAAACACTTAGTCTTTCTCATTCATTTCAGGAACTCTAGCTCCGTTGTTTGGGGTGTGCTGAATATTCTGAGGTTTTGGTGATTAAAATGTGGAGTAAGAAGTTGAAGATTGGGGAGGTCCTGCGGCTTCTATGGATCAGTGAAAGGCAGGAAGGGACCTTTGACTTTGTCAATGATAGAATATTTGCTTTTTAGAAATATATCTGACCCTTGATAAGTAGTCATTAAGAGGCTCAAGACCTAGGCCGTTTAGACAGTATATTTATTATTCTATAAAACTCTCCTTGGAGATAATCAAATCACATGTAGAAGAACAGTTCCATTTTTTTTTGAAATGACTAAAATCCAGGATCTACATCTCAGTTTGTAAAACTCTCAGTTTGTAAAACTTTAAGTGGCTTTAAAGGGATTACACAGTAATTAGGTTGAGGAAATGGTAATTCTGTATCTATACTTGGAACATTTACATATCTGTATATTGCATTAATCTAGTAGTGGTTGTGTAATTGGCATTATTACTACTTCCTTTATGATCCAGGGTCAGAATCTGAATTTAATCTCCTGAACCTTCTAACATTTGATACTCAGTAGTGTGTCTGGGTGTGGCTAGGTATTAGGTGCTGGCTTTGATTCCTGTTACTCCCTATTGCCTGTATTCTTTACACTGTCCCTTCTCTATCTTAATTTTCCCATCTTTATGTAAAGGTGATTAGGGGAAGGGAAACATATTTTGAGCATTAAGGAGAGAGAAATTATCCTCGAATACCTACCATCACCACTTAACCTGTGCTATCTTATCTGAAATAGTAATTCTTACCACAACCCCCAGAAATGATTATAATCTATAGATGAGGCAACTGGACCTCAGAGCAGAAAAGTTACTCAAGCTATTCAGTTCAAAGAGATACTCTGAACTTTGTGTTAGTATCTCTTTGATACTTTAGTTCCAAAGCCTATGCTCTTTTCCTTTATATAAGTGATTTTTAACCTTATTGGATTCAAACTTTCCTTCTAATAATAAATATTTTGTGACACCACTTTTACTATCCTGAGATAAAGTTTTAAACAATGTTACCTACCTATACACATAATTTTTAAAAATTAATGTATTCCTACCTCTAATATTGGGAGTAAATATGGAGTTTAATTTGCAAATACTTGAGAAAACTATCTTAGAAGACATAAAGAAGCAGTCAGGTGCTTATACCTAACTTCTAGTGAATAAATTCAGATTTAAAAAGAGTAAGAATAAGACAATATTCAACTGGATATTGTTGACTCTGAATATGTTACATTTTGAAATAAAGGATAAATAATATTTGTAGATAGTCGTAGAATTACATAATATAACAATAGGAGTGGACTGATATAAATGTTTCATATGAAAATTCAAATAACATGGTTGGCATTGCTGTCAGTGACTTGATTTCCTGCCATGATGAACATTCTTGATAAGGTTCTGCACAAACAATTAAGCTTCCTTAATTTACATGATAATTGCAGTCCAGGAAAATTCTTAACAAAACATACTTTATCTGTAACACAGTATTTGGCTCTAGGCTTAAATAATTATATACATATATTTTCTCTTCCCAGCATGAATCTCTAGTAGGACATTTGAAAATCATGTGAGATGCCAATCAGTTCTTCACTGAGTGGGGCCTCTCTGAGCATTAGAGTTCATACAGTATTCTTACCTCATCCCCAATCTCTCTCAAGTGCCAGCAGGCTCACGCAATCATTTTAACAATGAAAAATCCTCACAAAATTTCCAACTGTTTACTTAGAGGGCAATATCACACTACCTGCCCTAGCAACATTGCTTAAGCCAGGTAGCTTGAGGTTAAGCACTTGCTCTACACTGTGAAGTTAGGAGGAAAGGGGAAAAAAGTGTGAAAGCAACAAGAAGGGAAAACCAGTAGAAAGACCTACTGTATAGTAATTCTACAGAGTGGAACATGTGGTTGGTTTGTTAAATTTGTGAAGTTTCAAGTTTTTGTAATATTTCAAAGCTACATATGTGGCAGCTTCACAGTTTTACAGGATTCTAAGATACATAGGAGAGGGTGACATGTAGAAATGTTTGAGGTCAGTTTAATGGGGAGGTGGGTTTCAGGGTAGAGTGGCATGTCCTGGGTTTGATGCCTGGAGATGCCTCCTTGGAGCTTCAACTGTCTCACTGGGGAAATGTACAAATAATACCTGTCTTATAGGATCATTGTGAGAATTGAATGAAATAGCATGTTAAGTATCTAGAACAATGGTTCAATAAATGTTAATTCTCTGTCTTTTCCTCAAAGATTTGGGGGTAATTTTTTGATACTTTTTTTTTACCATCCTGAAATGGGAAGATGCTTATTTGATCATATAGAAGATACATAAATTGGTGGTCATATAATTTATATTCCAAATCTAGATACTTCACAGAGTGAAAAGGGTAAACTGGAACCTGGAGTCTAATTATATAACCCAATTGCCTACTAGAAAAGGAGAAAGAAGAAAAATATGTGAGAAGGTTTATTATACATTTGTTAATTAAGCACTAACAATATAAAAGCCCAGTTTCCTGGGCAGTAAGGAAGGTTTTGAATTACAGGCATTTAGGCTGGGGGTGGGGAGAGGAGAGTAGAATCATAAAAATAGAAGCAGATAGTGAGAGCACAGTGTCAGCACCAAGCCTGGAGCCAGGAGACTCTGGTACTCCTTGTCCTGGCTCTGGCGTGGTGACACATTCCTGGGAGTTGAGGATGAAGCTCTGTGGCAGCCTGCCAGGTTCTTTGGGAAGCCTCCTAACACTGCTGGGGCCTCCTCCCTTCCCCTCTGTCTGCTCTGCCTGCCCAGTCCCAGGAGCTTCACAGGCAGGAACGCAGTCACTTTGCAAGGAGAGGGTGGGAAAGAAGCTGCTTAGAGTGTGGAGCGGGAGCTAGTAATAAATGACTCTGAACAAAGGTGAGAGTCTTTCACCAGGGCTGTGCCTAAGTATCTCTGATTCTTTGACAGAATTTTATTCCTGGCAGTTTCTCTCCACCTCTTCCAGGTTATTGTTCTTGGGGCACTCTATCCCTACTGTGGAAATAGTTCAAAGTTGAGCAACCCTGAGCTTAGAAGAATCTTTATGTATACTCTCCATTTCCATGGTTAAACTCACTTGTGTAGCACTGGCCCTAGCCATAGGTGAAGTTTTTTATGCTTCTCAAATTTTCTAATGACTGAATGTCTACAGTGGTCAGTGAGTTTGCTTCCACCCTTATCTCTCAGCCCTTTGTCACTTCTTATCTAGGGAAACCTGTACTATACTTTCCTTTGTCACCTCTCACCCTGTCACACTGTAGTACATTTTCCTAACTTCTTTCAGGTATCCTAGTTTAGAACAAAAATTAATTTCAGTCTTTCTCAAAATGTTTATAGTTTCTTACATTGCTCACCCCACCCTCCCTCCCCAGTAAAGTGCTCATCTCTCTGTCAGAAAGTCTGTCCTAAAAAATAATAAGGAATAGACCACCCTTCTCTGTCACTCCATCTTGACACCTGAGTGTCTCATTATGCTAGCTTTCCAGTTTTCTATGATTTATTTGGGTGGTTTTAAAATATCACGTGCTTTGTAGACATTTCATTGTAAGGGTTATAAGTCTGCTTCCTGGGCTTACGTGAAAACAGTGCTACATGAACATTCTGTCAAACAAATTTTGAAATTTTGTTTAAGGGCCCTTTGGGACCTAATGGCCATTTTAAAACAAATTATATTTGTATAAATATTTGATAGATTAGAAAGTTTAATCACAAGTCTCTTTGTTGGTCCTAATAGTTTAATATGTTATGTTTCACAAACCACCCTACTACACTGTTCCCACTGTTTACATTGAGATAGAAAATGTCTCCTAGTTATAGTCTCTCCATACCTTTTTAGGTTCTTTGCCATTTTAAGTGTCAAACAAGAGGAGGCTTTTGAGAAGGTAATTGGTTCTGAAAGCTGAAAATTTGAGACTCTACCTGACAAGGGGAATAGCAGTGATTGTGGTATCTTTAAAACTGGCGTGTAACCTTGCAGCATTATTAGACTAAGCTAAAGCTTAGATATCTCCTCTGACTGGAAGAATATTGTGGAAGAGGATGATATATATAACTATACACATTTGATTTATCTTACTCATTGGTTTGGTGTCTGTGTAATGTTCACAAAGGCAAGACTAAAACCTATCCCTATTCTTTTAACCTTTTCTTGTATTTGAAAGATTGCTTTGAGATTTTGACTTTCTTTGATACATACTTGTTTTGATTAGATGTTGTTAATAAAAGAAAATAAAATGTTCTTTTGGTCTTTCTGGAAAGTCATTTGGTAGATTAAAAATATGAATTTGATTTTCTTTTTTTGGATAAAATTATTTTTGCCGCACTATTTTTCTCATTAAAATCACTGGAGGAAAAAAAATAGTCATACCAGAGAAGAAAGAGTACAAAGGGTGATTCACTTTTTATTTAAGACTTGCTGCTGCTGACCCAGGACAGCTAATTTAGAAGTGAATCATTTATAGAAAGTTCTACACAGTTCGAGGCAGGGCTTTGTACAATATCCTCATGAAGGTCTAAATAGAGCATATGGTGTCAGGTTTCTAACTATCTGTCTTGTTGCCAATTTTATCTTTTCTAAATTGTGAAACTGTTTCTAGATGACTGTAGCCACTGACAAGGTTAAGGCAAAGCCACTGTATAATAAAATGTGCGTTTTTAAAAACAAATCTTTAGAAATTTATTTCGTGTATTATACTGGGAAATAATAGACATGAGATTTTAAATGTGTGTGTTTATAATACAAAGAAATGAATGTAACTGGTCAGTTTTAAAATGATTTAACCAGAGGAAATAAATTACTAATTACTTATTTACAGTAAATCAAATTAAATAATATTATTAATATTTTAATATTAATAACCTAATATATTTGACTTTTAAAGTCCAATTACAAATAGCTTTTTTTTTGGTAAGCTATCTTCACCCCTTTTAGGAAGTGAATGGTTTATTAAATAAATACTGTTTATGACTTCATATAGAAGAAAAAACTGTGTAGTCTGCCTTCTAGGAGTTTTAAATTCAAAGCTGAGTTTATATTTACAACACAGTTACAGTATAATGGGTTAGAAAAAGCTCAAAAGTCTGAATTCCAATTTTGACTCTGTTATTTACTAGCCATGTGACCTCAGACAAATTATCTAATAGGTCTGAGCTGGCTTTCTCTGCCCAGGGCGTAGTAATGCCTGCCCTATGACCTGACTCACAGGGATTAGTTGAGCTAATGCTTTAGGAAGTGATCAGTAATTTAGATGTCTCTATGCAGATATTAGGTGTCAAAGAGACAACATTGCAAGGAAAAGAACTTGGAATTCAACAACCAAAGCTGGAGTTACATTTATACCAACTACTACTTAACCACAAGTCATTTTATCTCTCTAAGCCTTTATTTTCTAACCTGTAAAAAATGGGTAAAACTATACTTCACACAAAAGTGTAAGGATTAAATGAGATAATATGTGAAAGTACCTGGTACATATAAGTAACCAATTAATGTTTCTTGGACCTTATTTTTTTTTTTTTTAGGCGAGGCAACCCTTGGTTGACTTCACAGATTGCAAGGACCTTGTCAACTTACAATCTGTTATTTATTTTTTATTTTTTACAGGCAACCCTTGGTTGACTTCACAGATTGCAAGGACCTTGTCAACTTACGATCTGTTATTTATTTTTTATTTTTTACGCCTACAACACCTGGTCTTCCTAGGTGGTCTCCCATCCAGGTACTAACCAGTCCCGACCCTGCTTAGCTTCCAAGATCAGATGGTATCAGGCTTGTTCAAGGTAGCATGGCTGTAGGTAGACTTGAACCTTAATTCTGATTTTTTTCCATTCTTTTAGAACTTTATCTCCCCAGTTCTTTCACTTCACAGTATCCAAAGAGATGAGAAGGTGTCCCAGTCTGTGAATGTAATTGAAAAATTATTCGAAGTACCTTGATACAACACATTTTCCAAATATTTTGGGGGAATCATGTCAGATAAGATACCCAGAGCTTTTGGAAAGAGTTTTGAGTAACATAATTTTTGTCCTTGTGGCTTGGCTAGAATTACTTCCTTCTATTCAAGCATTCAGGATAAATTGGTAATCTTTTACCCCCAATAGTTATTTTGCTCTTCGTTTCAGGTTTGTTTTTTTTTTTAAATTCCTGCTATTTTAAGAGTAATTAACTAGACTGAGGTAAGATAATCTTTTTTTTTCTTTCTTTTTAAGAGAAAGACTTTGAGACTTGATAATAAGAATGGCACCAATAAAACATTAGTCATTAACAAAGAAAACATAATGCAAGTGGTTTTCTTGGGTTTAAAGGTATGACATTAACTTCCAACGAGAGTGTGGCTTGGTTAATCACTAGGTTCGTTACTATACATGTTCTCTTCTTTATTTTCTATAATGACATTCACTGGTATTTCTTATTATCTTATTTTAGAAAATGTAAAAAGTTAGTAAGATTCTTGGGGTAGGTTGAGATATAGGAAAATAGTTGTATTATGATATTTAGTAATACTGCTGTTTTAGATAACCACTAGAGGTAACTGTTCTAATTGCTTATATTTAAAATCATATCCACAAATAATGTAACACACGCAATGCCAGTTACACAAGCCCATAACCTCTTCCAGAGATCTTTGGAACACATGGAATCTTGGTCCAACTCAGCTGCTGTTTAAGGAAAGCGTTTAACAAAGGAAAGTTGCAAATGGACTTTCTGGAGTTTTAAAAATGAATTTGGGTGTGTTTTCTGAGAAATTTGTAAATTGTTTGTGGGCCAGAAAATCTTTTGAAGCACTGATAAGAAATGATTTATTTAACCCTATTCATAAGGTACGTTTGTGGAATATATAAGTGTCATCAGAGAAAAAAGCAATATTAATTTATATTAATGGGCTCTATACAGTAGTTCAGACTTTTATCATCCTAGCCATATTTAATTTCAAGGGTGAATAATCCTAACCATGTAAGAAGAACTAGAAAACAGCAGTTGAAATATAAATTCATGGTAAGAATACTGTCCATGAACTGTCCTTCAACAGTGAAAAAATGTTGAAGGATAATGTAATTTATGGGAGAAAATGAAATCCATCCTGGTTATGGCATTAAAAAGGAGCAAAATCTGATATCTTTAAAAAAAGTAATGCAATTTAAGAAGCTGTCAAGCATAGGTATAAGTATTATTCAAGAAGCACCTGTATTCTAAGAGTAACAATAACCTTTATATAGAGCTTGTTAGTTTAAAAAGCACTTTTATATATAATCTCTGATTGAGTTTTTGTACCAACTGTGATGTAGACCAAGCTTGACTGATGCCATGACCAAGGGGATCAAATGACTTGACTATCACTGAGTACAGAATTGGGGTCTGATGAAGGTCTCTTACCTCTTAATTGATTGTTTTCTTCTCTTTCCTTTCATCACCTTTTCTTTCTTTTTAACAATCATTGCAAGGATGACATAGCTCCTCTCTAGAGATCTTTTTTTTTTTTTTTTTTTTTGCTGATATTGGAAATAAGGGGTGGCACTTTTTTTTGTCCCTGAAATTTTCAGTAGAGGAGATAGGATATGAAATTAGGACAAGGATGCATTACATCTCAATGCACTGAAGGGAACACAGTTCACCAAACACCTCAGAGGTTTTTTTTTTTTAAGGTTAAAATTAGATAGTAGGTATAAAGAACTTTTAACTTTGAAGAATGACAATAGAAAGAATAATGGTTATATCAGTTAGGAATTTTAGTTGAAAACAACAGCAAATCCAACCCAGAATAAGTTGGTGAAACTACTGGCTTGTGTAAATATTCCAGGATAGGACTATATATCAGATAAGATGTTTTCAGCTACAAGTAACATAAAACTACTCAAACTGGCTAAAACAAGATAATTTATTATTTTACGTGAAGAGGTAGAGTGGGCTCCAGAGATGGTTAATAGAGCAGCTCACCAATGTCAAGGATCTTTGTTTACTCCATCTCTTTGCTTTGCCTTTCTTGGCATTGGTCTCTTCCTCAGTTGCTAAGTAAGATGGTGTTGGAATTTCCTAGACCACATACAAGTAAGGCAACATCCAGATGAAGGAAGGGAATTATGTTTTACTGTGTTTGTTTCTTAGTAAAAAAAAAAAAAAAATTCCAGAAGCTTCCTGGGCATTTTCCTTTTATATCTTATTGGCCAGGATTGAGCCATATTCTTAGTCCTAAATCACCACTTAGACTAGTTTAAGTATTATGCCTAGAACAGGGGATGTGAATCATTTTCCTTTAAAACACATAAGCGGTATGGATGATATCTGAAGGTTATATTAAAATGAGAAAAGGGTAGAGTACTTCTGGTGTCCAGTACTGTCCTTAGGTAAGACTGGGTCCAGAGGTTCTGCCCTTCTCCATGTGTCAGCTTTGTCCCCAGGCTCACTCTTCTAATGTTGCAGTGATGGCTGCAGTAGTTTTAGACTCCACATCAGAGAGAGAAGGAGGAAGGGAAGGAGGGATGGAAGGACAGACAGACAGACAGGCAGCAGAAAAGAGAAGATTCTTTCCTCAGAAATCCCAATAAATTTTTTTTGAATCTTTGGCCTAAATTGGATTATGAATTAGTCATTAATCGATTTAAGCCTAGTCATGATTCATTTCTCTTGGAACTGAGAATGGGATCACTCCCATCCAAGCTAACATATGGCTTAAAATGAGGAAGGAGAAATTTCCAAAGAAAAATCAGGGGAAGGGGAATGGATACCATAGATATTGATGTCCAGCACAATAACAATTCAAGGCCCTCCATTATCTGGCCTCAAAGGGCAATTGATTTTTCCTTCCATTAATCCATCTCTCCTGTAGATAAGGCACAGTGACAGGCATACAATAAGATAAATCTTTACTTACTAAAAGTTTATGGAGCAACATATGGTAAGTCTCACAGGAGATGTATAAAATCTAATAGGTTTGTAAAAGATGAAGAAATAAAGTTAGTCCATGGTGATAATAATAGAAAATATAGTAGTTTAGCCAGACTTTATTGAATGGGGAAGATTTCAACAGACATAGACTGGGTTTGAAAGTTGTGTTTAAGCTATAGCACTTTTGGCCAAGGAAGGGAATGACATATGTAGATATATGGAGATGGGGAAAATACAAGGTATAAAGTTGATAAAAATAGGAGATTCTAGAACTGAGCTGCCCAGTATGGTAGCTGCTAGCCAGATATGAATAGTGAGTACTTTAAATATGGCTAGTCCCAACTGAGATAAGGTACAAGGTATATTTATAAGGGTAAATACACACCAGATCTTAAAAACTTAATAAAACATGTAAACTATCTCAATAATGTTTATACTGATTATATGTTGAAATGATATTCTGAATATATGGGTTATTTAATTGAGTAAATTAGATTAATTTCACCTATTTACTATTGTTTATGTGATTATTAGAACATTTAAAATTATGTGGCTCAAGTTACATTTCTGTTGGGCAGTGCTGCTCTAGAAAACGGAATAGTCATGAGTACTCTTTCTGTCTTAGAAAAGTTGGTAATGATGGTGAATATTTAATGAATGGATCATTTTCCTTACATGATACCTTGCCTTGAGTTTACTTTCTTTTGATTTAGCTTAGTTTGTTCATTGAAGAGTATAAAAAACAATGTTAAGTACTACATTTTACTGCCTTTTATTTAGCATACTTATATGCTGGAAGCAAACGTTTCTTAAAGGGACATTGGTAATATGACTGGTTCACTGTTTCTTTTCTTGTTGTTGTTGTTTTTTTTAATCTTTTAACATTACACATTTATTAATGGTGTTAATTGGATAAAACCGTAATTCTTTCATCTACAAAATGAAAATAATAAATCCCAGTACACAGATATGTTGAATTAAATGAAGTGAACGTGTGCTATAAATGCCGTCAAGATATAAACTGAGCAGGGCACTGTTAGATGTTGCAGGAAAGAGAAAGATGACTAAGATATCTCTCTCAGTGAGAGTGGCAAGTATGTGTTACACCAGCTGGACTTCAAGGCAAGGTGACTCAGACGCTCAAATGAGGTACTAGAATTAAACTCCGTGAGAAAAGTGGAAAGAGTGATTGATTCCATTTGGGCAGTCACGTTTGCACAGTCTCTCATTTGACAAGGGCATACGAGTGGAGTGGGCAGACAGGCATTTTAGATTTTGGATTGAAGGAAAAGGTATGAATGAAGGTAGAAATACACAGCATGTATTTGAGGTTCCTTTGGTTAAATATTCATGGATTTTAATATGTTACATACAACTGGCTCATGTGCCTCGCTACTTCAGTGGAGCATCTGCTAGCTGAGGAGTTCCTTGCATATAGGAGCTAGACATATTCATCGTTGCACATCCAGCGTGCCGCACGGAACCAGGCAAAAAGCAGGTTGTCCAATAGATAATTGGTGAGTGGGTAAATGAGCATGATCTTTGCAACATAGAAAGTGGTATATCACTTTCTTATTTTTCAGTTCAAAATACAGTGCAGAGGATGTGTTTGAATTTTTATACCCTCATCACATACTTATAGATATATTTGCTGATAGCTATGCATTGAGGTTGTGTGAGTGTTAGGTTTTTATTCTCCCGTGAAGAACGGATCTGAAGTCATGGACTTTTAGTTATCTGCTGCTACAGAGGGCTCTTACTTGACCTCCTGGTGACCATTACATTCCCGCAGGTTTTCAATACAGCTTTCTGTGGAGCTCCATTCCACGAAGGATACCGCTAGCTCCACTCCTTCCAGAAAAAAATGATGTCTTGCCTGCCAACTTTTAGCTTCTTGGAATGGAACATTATTTTGCAGGGGAGGAAACACAATGGAAAAGGGTTATATCTACAGGAAATCTAATTGCTCTGCAGTAAAGCATGCAAAAAATTGAAAGAAAGGAAGCAGCTTAGTAACTTTGTGTAGGATTTCCTACACAAAGGCTTTTCCCTGTTCTCTCTTATATCATCATTATGTTTTAACATTTTATTTCCTGTCTACTTGGTAAATTGCTTTTATATTAGTGGTGTTTGGGATCCACTATGAACACCATTAACAGATTCACTGGAAAAAGAATAAGGAGACAACTATGTTTATTTCTTTATTCCCTTCCCATCATTTTGAGAAAGGAAGTCTGTTTTCTATGCATATTCACTTCATCCCCTACCCATTATTAATGATTTTTGTTAATGGACTAATTATACCACTAATTTCACAGTTAAAATAAGAAATAGGAAACATTCTGGGCTTAAATTACTTTTTTTTCTATGAATAATACATTTTTTACACTAGAAGTATTTGCAAAAACTAACTACAAAGCCAAATATGTTATGTCTCCCCTGAAAACTCAAAGGGTTAAATTTAAAGACCAACTAGTTAACGCAGTTCACCACAGAACTGGATGAAAAAAGGAAAGGGCAGAGGCAGTAGTTTGTCCTTGCAGGCCTTTATTCTTTTGTATTTTCTCGTCTTCGTCACTAGCTTCTTTCATACACCTCTGGTTTGCTCAGAGCTTTGCTGACCATGCTGGACTTTTAATTGTATAACAGGAAAGAGCTGTTTCAATTTGGATACATTTTGATGTAGCTTAAAAAGCTATTTAATATGTAGTAATTGCACCGTTTCTGAAATTGATGAGGTTTATAGATGTGTTAAGGCTCAAGGTTCCATTGGGAATGATGAATGATATGAAACTTAGAAATATAGGGAGAGGGTTGAGGCAAGGCTCAGGGATGAAGGAAGGACTAACAATATCTGTGGCGAATGTTACTTAATAAAAAAGTTAAAAAATTTTTTTTCATTTAACTGTTTTGATATAAAACAGCTGTATTAAAATATTTGGTTTGACACACTGAAGTTACTCAATAAGTGTTTGTTGAAACATATTTTTAAACCGGTGATGTATTCTTAACCCTTCTCCTCTTACATAATTTTGTATTTGGGTCCCATGAATTATCCAAACTATGGCTTGACAAACTTTAGAGTAGTACTGCAGATTTTAGTAAAATGAATCATTTTTTGATGGAAAATGAGGTCAAATAAAGGCTTGGTAAACACAAGTCCCTTTAAAATCTCCACACAACATTTTACTGTTTTATTTTTATTTTATTTTATTTTCCCCCTCTTTAATTACCCCCGCCTCCCACTTCCACCTCTGACCTATGAATGTTGCTGTTTTCCCTTAAGAACTGGATATCTGAAGGTGGGGGGTCTCCTTCCAAACTTGCAGCGTGCACCCAGGGGCCTGGTGCCCCTGGGGTATGGTCCATGGCTCCACCTGGGGCACGAACCCAGGACCTTCTGCGTGTAAAGCAGACGTGCTAACCACTACACTATGGAGCCACCCACTATTTTTATTTTTTTAATTCATTTTTTTAATTGAAGAAATGATTTAAAAATTTTTCCCTCTATCTACCTCCCCCCTCTCCCTCTTCTCCCCTCTGTCCCTCTTTTTTACAATTAAGGGATTTGATTAGTTTCTCTTTAAGGTCTATTTTTTTTTGTGTGCTTTAGACATTTTCATTTTAACACTTCATCCACTAATTAAATTACTTTTCTCAAGCACTATAATGCAAGATAAATAAAATTTTCCGTTACATTTTTTATACTAGTTTTCAAAAGTAGCCTTACCTGTATTTTCGTTGTGGTGTACGTATTATGACTTTGCCTTTGGGAACACACTCTTTGATTTCAGCATTGTAAATGGGAGGTAGGGAGTTTAAGCCACTTTTAAATTAGTGAGACCTGAACTGGAATCCTGACTCTGACAAGTAGCCTTAGGTAAATTATTTATTCTCACTCAATATCCTCATCTGTAATATGGAGATGATAATGTATTTATAGTTATTATGAGGATTAAATAAGATAATGCATATAAATTGCTGAGCGCAGAGCTTGGCCTATACAAAGAATACATATTACCTAATGTTACTGATGTAACTTCTTATGTCAAATTAAGGACTATTTCACTCAAGTGTTTATTCAGTAAACTAATGACCAGAATGTGTTCCTGATGGAAACTAAAATATTTTTTTTCTCTTTGCAGATCTTATATTGCACTTTAAACACACCTAAACCTAACATGGAAAAACTCTTAGGAACACAAATAGGTCTTGAAGATTTCATATTTGCGCATGTGAAAGGGATCAAAAAAGAAGTGAATGTATATAAATCTGAGGATACACTTGGTCTCACCATTACAGATAATGGTGTTGGCTATGCTTTTATAAAGGTAAGTCTTAAAAAATAACTGTGACCTAACTGAGGGAAACGTTTAAGAAAATCTGCCAGGTCAAACAAATTGGAAATGATCTTCAGAATGAGAGCTGGTTCAGCAGGGATGGATAGATTGGTGATGTTTTGTTTAAAAAATGTTTCAAAGACACCAGTTTTTGTTTACCCTTTCCTTTTCTTCTGTTCAGTTTAAACTTCCTCTAGAATTTAAACTTACTGACAACCTGGCCCTGATTCCTTCATTATTGATATGAACTTTCCTGTAGATCTGTAGCTCAGTAACACCTGATGACTTCCATGCTGATTTCCATTGATTTAGTGTTATTTCCAAGTATACTTATTTTTGCCACCTTATTTACTTCTTTAAAAAATGCTCTTCAAATTGTATAAACTACATAATTCCTTTATGTAATACAAAGAGAACAATGTAGAGCTGCAAATATAAGAGAAGGAAGTTCGAAATGGTATGAAAAACTATAGGAACTGAAGAACTGAAGTGTGGTAAAAAGAAGATTTATCTCTTAAAAATAACATTTCTATTATTGAAATAAGTAGTTGTAATAACACTGACTTATATTGAATGCCTGTTGTGGACCAGGTACTTTGCATACATTTTCGCTTTCAGTCCTCACAACAATTCTATTTGGTCAATCCTATGTTTTTTCTTTTTATTTACTTTTTTGTTGAGGTTTAATAAAATTTTAATATACAGCTTAATGAATGTTTAGTTACAACTGCGTAACCACCACCCAGATCAAGAAAATTTTAATTTCCCCCACCCAGAAGACTCCTCATGTTTTTCCCAGTCATTACTTTTCCCTGCAAAAGTAGCCACTGTTGTGGTCTTGATCACCATAGTTTTGGTTGTTCTGGAACTTCATATAAGTGGAATCATATATTACGTATGCTACTGTTTTGGGCGTCTTTTGTTTAAGATAATGTCTGAGATTCATCTGTGGGTAGGCACCATTATTAACCTCTATTTTACAGATGAAAAAAAAGGATCAGGAGGTTTAAGTAGCTTGCTCAAAGCTTTGCAGTTGGACAAATTCAGGATTTGAATCCAAGAGATCTGACTCCGGAGCTGGCAGTCCTACCCATTGAGCTAAGAATAATGATAAACTTCATGCAACAGAGCATGTTTTCATGCCTTTATTTTATTCAAATCCTTGATTTATTGATGCATTGTAATTATTAAAAAATGGTCTTAAGGAAGTTATCTTCTTAATTGTAAATAATACCTTATTTAACTTTGCACTTGTTCGAATGGCTATTTTTAGCTCTGCAGAAGATATGACTGTGCTGAAGGTTGAGTGGGTGAACAAATGGAAAATCTGTGAGTTGGGAAAGTCATGTGGGATTATCTGGGGGAAGCTCAGGACATGAGGCACATGCAACAATGCCTTTCTAATGTCAGCAGGGAAGGGCTTGGAAGTTTTGCAAATATGCATGGATATTTTAGATCTTAGTCTCTGATGGTCAGAGCTTGTGTTTCTATTTTTTTAATGCCTCGTCAAACATGCCTTCCTCAGAGTACAAGTCACTACTCCTGTAGAGAAAGAGAGCATGGTGGCAAAGAGAAGTGGTGCATAAGCCAAACTGCCAATATATAGTTCAACTCAGAAGAGAAATGAATATTTTACTGTATACACAGTGATAGGATTTTTAAACAGTTGATGGGTAGATAATTTCAACTTTACCGAAAGATTAATAACACAAAGAATTCCCATAAAACCTTTTACTCAGATCTCCAATATTTACCATATGCCACATTTGCTTTATTGTTCTCTCACATACACGTATTGTGTGTGTATATATACACACACAATACGTGTATGTAATATTCTCTGAATCATTTGAACCAGTGGATTGCATATATTATCACTTTATTCATTAATATTTCAGAATGTAGTTACTTAGAACAAAGATATTCTCATATATAACTGTAGTACAACTATGAAATTCAGAAAATCAATGATATAATGCTTTTAATCTAATGTGTCTGTATTGAATTTTTATCTGTTGTCCTAATAATGTCCTCTATAGCATTTTTTTCCTTAGTATAGGTCCAATATAGGATCATGTATTTCATTTAGTTGTCATGGCTTTTTAGTCATCTTTATTCTAGAAAAGTTCCTCAGCCTTTTATAGAATATCCTTCAATTTGGGCTTTTCAGATTTTTCCTTATGTTGTAAAACAGGTTATGCATTTTTGGCAGGGAAATTAGATAAGCGATGTGTCCTTCTCAGTGTACTAGATCAGGAGGTACATTATATTGGTTTGTCTCATTATTTATGATGTAAATTTTTGTCATCTGTCTAACGTAGAGTCTTCCAGTCTTATTCAATGCAAAGTTATATTTTTCTTTGTAATAATTCGTGGGAAGATACTTTGAGATTATGAAAATATCCTGTTCTCTTACTTGTATCCCATGAATTTCACATCTATTGATGTCTTATCTGAATCAATCCTTACTATAATGCTTGCAAAATGGTGACTTTTCTAATTCTATAATTCCTTATATATTTCTTTAAAACATTCTATTGTAAAAAAAAAAACACTCCTCATATTTATTTGCTTATCTGTTATCAGCATGAGCCCATAATTTCTTATTTTATTCATTGGGTTATAGTCAAAGTTCAAATTTTCTGAGATGTGGCCTGCAGGAGTCCCTTTCAGCCGGCTCCTGTATCCTTTGGACATTACTCCCATCATTTTAGCAGTTCCATCCTTTCTGGCACAACAAGATGTTCTAGGCTCATCTTATTATCTTCTTTTCCGCAAGTCTGGAATCAACCATTTCTTTAAGGAGCTCTTGTCTTTTTAGTGAGGACTGGTTATTTCAAAATCAAGAGCTGGATGTTAGTTGCACTCAGTCATTGCTACTGGAGTGTCATCGTTTCTAGGTCCTTTCAGTGTAGGGTTAGAAAACATGTATTTTAGAAATTATAAATTTGTAATTATGCCTCATATGCTAATCCTGCCACATAGGATTCTTCTTGGCTTCCCCATTAAAATATTTACTTTTCAAAATCATTGAAACTTCAATTTACTCATTTTCTTAGTTCTAGAATATACACAAAATAGTTTTAGAGTTACTATATTCATACATGAAAAATAAAACTTGTTAAGAAGAATTTAAGATTTGTATGAATTTTTTCATCTTTAAACAAAATATATGTATATATTCAGAGTATTCTATTTGAAAGTTACTTGGAATAGATTTTCTCCTGCCCCACCCCCAACCCATGATTGTTGAATTCAGTTGCTTCCCTGAATTAAGTTTGAGTTTCCCCCTTCATTCTGGTTGACTTAAAATTTTTCCAACTTTGTAAAATATTAATATGATTCAAAAGTCAAAACTATATTAAAAAATATATTTAGAGATGTGTCATTCCTTCCTCTATACCTTCTATCTCATTACTCATTTCCCACATTCCTTAGAAGTAATCAATTTCATCAGTTTCTGGCTTACCATTCCAGTGTTTCTTTTTGCAAAGATAAGCAGAAAAAAAACGGAAATTTCCAAGGGGTTAGTATGGTCCCTGCACAAAGATGATGTGTATATCTTTTCTGTATAGTTCCAATTTTAGGTTACGTGCTGCTAAAGTGAGTACTTGTATGCTTTTAGCAGTGGCTAAAGTCAGGGTAGTTTGAAGTAAGAGTAGGACAGTGTGGTAGGGATTCAGACAAGGGTAAGGTAAAGAGGGAGGATTCCATGATTGGGAAGGCAGTGCAGTATGATGCATAGGAACATGGGCTTTAGAAGCAATCAGGTCTGCTTTGTGTTGATTCAACCACTTGTGTGTGAATGTGAACTTGGACAACTCATTAAACTTCGTTATGCCTTCTTGCAAATGGGAATATTAGTACCTACTTTATAGGACTCTGGGTATAAAATGATGACACATATAAAATGTTTTACAGTACTCGTAATTAATAGCTTAATAGTAATAATAAGTCATCACATAATTAGGAGATGAGATCAGTGGCAGAGAAATGTATTCGTACTGCATGATTCTAACAGATGAAACTCTTCAGTAAAAAAACAACAGACTTAAACATTTATAATTTTACTACCCAAGTTTCAAAATTTTCCAGGAAAAAGTATATGTATATAACTCAATCAGAAAATTCAGAGTATACTTAAATAACAAAATCTATAAATTCCAATTTAAAACTGGAGTTGACAAACATTTTTTATAAAGGGCCAGATAATAAGTATTTTAGGCTTCATTATAATTTAGGGTTATACCATCACTGTTGCACCTACTCAACTCAGCCATTGTAGCACAGAAATAGTTATATACAATGCTTAAATAATGAGCATAGGTGTTGTCTAGTAAAACAGTGTCATTATTTATGTACACTGTAATTTGAGCTTAGTATACTTTTCACATGTCACACTATTTATCCGCCCCCCCCAACCATTTACAAAGGTAAAAATCACTCATAACTCATTGGCTGTATAAAAACAAGTGGCTATAAGAACCATTGATTGCTGATCCCTAATTTAAGAGACTTATACTTTGATTCAAAATAAAAATAAGGGCTCATACCATGTAATTAAGAAATGAGGCTAAATTGACTTAAAAAATAATTCATTTTTAATTAAGTAATTTACAAATAGCCACAAAACTATCATTCTCAGAATCCTCTTGTAGAAATCTTTATGATTTGGAGTACTTTTACTTTAGAAGAATTAAGTTAATTACATTTTAGCATAATTTTCATTCTGAAAAATATGGTACTTATATATTTCTAGTATTATGATTACTTAATTATCCAGCAAGGTTGGAAATGTACTAGTTCAAATGGGCAGAGGATTCTGGATGGAAGCTGGGATCTCTGAGAAGAAGAATGTAAAGCCAGAATAGAATTGGTGATCTGAGAAAATAGATAAGGTTTGCGATCTGGAGGCCATGCTGTAGATGAAGAACAGCTTTAGTAGAAGTAAGTAAAAACAAGATGGGGCTTGTCAAAAAGGAGATTTCAGAGTTCTAAGGTGATGTAGGTCATTTTCTCCCCCAGCTTTATTGAGATATAATTGACAAATAATGTTGACACATCATGTTTATTAAACTTAATTGACATGTAAATTAAGGGGTACAATGTGTTGATTTAATACACTATATATTGCCAAATGATTACCAAAGTGATAAATCATTTTGGACAGCTATACTTCAAAACTCTGCTCTTGAGGGCATCTAACTTTTATTTCTTTTCTTTTTTTTTTTTAAACTAGCTTTCGATCTTAAGTTAGTTAGATTTTTCTGATTCTGAGTGTTTTGTGGAAAGAGCATGAAGTTTTATAATTATACCACTTTCATTTGAAACCTAATTGTTGTTTATTAGCTATGCTATTTTGATTAAGCTATGTTTTACTGTGCTTTGATTTCCTCATTAACTAATGGAATATTAAATATACCCCTCCTAGGCTCTTTGTGAAGACTAAATGAAACAATTATTTACAATTGTTATATGAATGTTACTTTGTTATTATGAACAAGGTTTGAAGACAGTGTTGAGAGAGTCAGTAGGCTCAGATCTCAAAGCTGCTGAGCCTGACAGTGGGGCATCTAGCTGAAACAATCTTGAATCTGATGCTTAAGACTTTGAGGAGGGTGGGATGCCACTTTGAATTCTGCTGATATCTGTGGTGAGAAGACAGAGTTCTGTAAATATAGGATGGAAGAATGGAAGATACTATAATAATGGTGTGAAATGGTTGGGAACCTCTACATTTAATACTGTTGTAAATCCTATCTTCTAAAAAATATTTAATGTCTTTTTTGCCTCTTTCAGCATCATGCTCCAAAGTCAGATGAAAGTTCTAAGTGTTGGAGAAAATGATATTAAGTGATTTAATAAATATAAGTAAAGAATTAATACCTCTTTTTTTTTTCTTCCTAGTCTTTTGTGCCTGAGTAGCACTTTTAGCAATATTATTAATCTCTATCGTTATGGTATGATTATTAAAATATATTATGTTTTAGAAATTTGTCTCAATTGCTACCTCATTCTTTATCCTATCTAATTAGGAAGCTAAGGCTCAGGTAACCCACAAAATATATAATCAATGTCTTCTACTTTGTTTCTATATCTGGTTCTCCTATTGGTTGCTCTTTTCCATGTTTCTTATGTTGATTTTCCTGTCTTTTCATCCCAGATCCTTCTCTGCTGTGCCCAATGATTACATATGCTTTGACTTTTCTCTTGCCCACTGGATTCTCACCTTGCTGCTCACTGACTTGTGGTAATTGCTTTTCTTCCCTCTGGGCTCCCTTCTGGTGAGTCCTACAGCTACTTACAGGCCCAGGTTTCTGTTACTTTAATTTACTGGTAAGATTCATACATGTCTTTAAAGTCTTTCATTAAATTAGTTTTATATAATGCTTATTTTAAATAAAATTATAAAAATAAGTCTTAAAATAATATGTGAAGCTGAAATTCATATGGTGTAGTCGATCAAAGAAAAAATAGTTTCGGAATGTATCAAGAAATAGCTTAGAATAAAAATTAAGGAAAAAGTCAGAGATGTAGATTTTCACATTTTCTAATGGCTTAAGAATGGTTAGGTGGCAGAATTTTTTTTTCTTTGTTTTTTTGGACTCTAGTGTTCTGTTTAATCTTGTTTATGTTTCTATGAGTGATTACCCTTGTTTGTTTCTATAACTTAAATGGACATAATAAACAATGCTATTTAGATTATGAAATTTCTGGTTTCTTTGCTTTATAATTAATTATTTGGAACGATAAATAATAAGCTGTGTTCAAATTAGGGTTTTGTGTCATTTGCATAAGGTGTATTAACGCTATTACAATGAACATACCAGTGTTCTTAAAGTTTTGGAGTGAAAAAGAAACCTATTGTGAGTTTTGGCATATTAGTGATAAAATTTTAAAATGCCCAACCTTTCGAATTTAGTCTTTTATATATTTTTTTCTTATGGCATTGTTATGGAGATGCTGGGGAACATGAGATCAGTTTTTCTCTTAACATGTGGACACAGAGATCAGTTAGTCTGCTGCCACATATTTCTATCTTATTATTCCTATGAAGTATTTATGATACTGGAGGCAGATCGTGGCCTTCATTTTGCTCCATTACTTACCTCTGTGGAGGAACTTGTACATCCTTTGCAGTGTTATTCCCTATGCAGTTATCTAGAGTGTCTGTCCCTAAAATCCTTTCAGATATTCCTAATGCTATCTTTGGGAGTCTTAGGCCTCTTTTTAAGACTGCAGTATAGATGTATTGTACACAAACAAGGTAGGTTTAAGAAAGACCATTTGAAGTTTCTCCTTGAGTCTTATGTTCTCCTTACCTAAAATATATAAATGAAAAATGATAGTATAAAATCATTCTTACTGGCTTCCCAAACAGTAACCACAATTGTCTCTTACTAGGCATCAGTTTTCTTAGCTAAGGTTGTACCAAGTCTTGAGTGTCCTGCATTTATAACTATGGTTTGAAAATGTAACCAGTAGAAAAAACTCAAGCTCTGTTCTTAAGTAATGGGTCTCTTGTTGAAACAATTCAACAATCACTTATAGAGGGACTTTTCCCTGTGGGCTTTGTGCTAGGTACAGGGCATACAATGGTGAATAAGACCACCTTCTTTCTCAAGGATATTGTAGTTCAGTAATAGAGACTGAGAGGTAAATGAACAACTGCAGTGTAGTTATGTTGAACTTGGCAAATTACTTGATCTTCCTAACTGATCCATGACATGAGACTTTCATTAAGATTATTAAAATTGAATGAGATAGTGAATGTAAAGTACTTAGCTTAGAGCTCAGCATGTATAGCAAAAAGTACTATAGAAGCCTGAGAGTAGTACCATACCCAATCTTGGGGGAGCAGCTTGCAGGAGGTGTAGGAAAAGCTTCTCGTAGGAGGTGGTGACTGTGATGGAGCTGAATTTTGAATGATGAAGAAGGAAAAGAATGGTTAGAGGTAAAATGGTTGTCTTTTGTTGTTTGCTCTTCCAACTTTGAGCATTAAACTGCATTGTTACTATGTCAATATAGTGCATATAATATCTCAAGAACATAAAGATAATGTTAAACAGCTCTTTTTAAAAAATGTTTCCCTTAATTTTCTTTCAGAGAATTAAAGAGGGCAGCATAATTGACTCAGTTAAAACTATCTGTGTGGGTGATCATATTGAATCCATAAATGGAGAAGATATTGTTGGGTGGCGTCACTTTGATGTTGCTAAGAAGTTAAAGGAGTTGAATAAAGAGGAACTCTTTACCCTGAAGTTAATAGAACCTAAGAAGGCATTTGGTAAGTTGGTTTCATGGGTGTGTGAAATGTTCCCTTCCCCTGTCTTATCTTTCTAAGAGAAATGAGTTACTACAGGTGGTGCCATGTGCTTTTATTATGAACAAAAGAAATAATATACAGAACTACTTATAAGGAAAACAACTACTGAAGGAGAAATAAATCGCCTAGAAGAACATTTTCTAAAAAAGACATTTGGAATTGGGAATTTAATGTCTAGTGACTTTGAATTTGATATGGCTGTTCCAAACTCTAAGAACAGCACATTGTATTGTGTTCATCTTGCTGAGCAGAGAGATTTTTATTGAGCTCTCTAAACTGTAACAACTGTTATTCATGGACCTCAACAGCAAAAACTTTAGTTACCCACAAAATTGGTATTTAAAACAGTTATCTAGTCTATTTTAAAGACTTTCTTCAATACTTTTTCTCCATTGGCATTTCAAATTGGCAGCATGGGATGATATGAAATTACTTTGGTGTGACATCTGTACTTGCTTGGTTTTAGCCATGGCAGCTGTGTTCCAACTCTTGTTCAACCCCCTGGGGCCATCTCATCTACAGGAAAATGTGCCAGCTTCTCTCACTATCCAGCACTATTTTAATAAGCCAAATGATGGCCTAGTGTTCATCAGTGTTAAAATATCTTCAGAGTCATTCTGGGCCTGCCCTCACTCATCCATGACCCCACTCCCACTTTATTATCTTTTCTTTGCTCACAGAACATGAATATTCCTTATAGTTTTGCCTCTAGTGGGTCTTTTCTCAGGGCAGTTGATGACAGTGATGGGAAAACACAGTGGGTCTGGAGAATTATATTTCTCCTTCCTTTAGCAAAACCTAGGCATATGGAATTGGAAATTTTTCTCTGCTTCCAAGTGATTCTGTGCCACTTAATAGAAATATAGTACAGGTTATATTACTTGAGGCAGAGTTCCAAGATGTAAGAAAAGAATGCTTTATGCTAGGGCCGTTCCTGGAGGGATCATTCTAAGAGCTACTGCTATAGATACCGTGATGCTGCATGATGCAATGCAGCAACTGAGCTCACTTTTCAGAGAGGAAGGTGGGTCCGCACTGGGATTTCTATCCAGAAGCTCCTTTGAAATGTCTTTGTTTGGTAACCAATGTCTCAGGTATCATAGCTTATAAACTGATATAATGTAGGTAGTTTGAAAGAAATATTCTTACTTGATTTAGACTCTTTGTAAATCAAAGTCATTCTCTTAAAGCAACTCAAGGTATATAATTTCCTTTCTGCATTTATCTCTATCACATAATCCTGTTTTCCGGTGTTAATCTTTTTTTATTTTTCCCTGTAGCAGAAAGTTGCTGATACCCCTTAACTTGGATGTTAGGTTGGATGTTACAGAGGTCATTGTATTTAACTATTACTGCTCTATGATTAGATTTTTTTCCTTCAGTTTCTAAGACACATGTGTAGGTGGTCCATGTACTTCACTGCCTTATGTGCTTGCCTACCACTGAACCTGCTCTCTGTTGCCTCGTGAATTCCATGGACAGATTTGAGAAGGACACTGGGTAGGATTTTCCTAATGAGGGAAATTTCAGCATCCCAAATTCTGGTGGTGCTGTGGTTTAGGGTACCTGGAGCAATGAAAGGTTTTTATTTCCTAAGGTTTCTATGGAAGCTTAATGCAACTTAAGTCTGCTGGTCTATATGAGTTTTCTACTCTGTGGGTTGGCCCTTGCCTCTGGGCCCCAGCCTGGGGACTTTCCCCTGCCCATTCATTGACCCTTAATTTTGCTGCTCATCTTTTTGCCTCTGGGATAATGGCAACACTAGTTTGTTCTTCATCCTCTGGCTTTATCTCTGTGCTTAGCCCATAGCCATGGAGGAAGTATATACTTCAGGGGGTATGTGGGGGACTAGACGTGTCCCAGTTCTCTAGGTCCCAATCTTTTGCTCTGTTTCCATCCTTCCTGTGCTTTTCTAGCATTATCATTGATGCATTGATTTAAATTTCATAGTCTTTCATAGTTATCTGACTTTCTGTCATCTAGGATTCCTATCAGGAGAAAAAGCCAATCTAGGTGAGGTAGAATTTTCTCTTCTCTGATTCAGATAGGCTGTCTTGGCTGAAGCTTAGTCATTTGGGGGATTTTACTAGAAATGGCCACACACAATATTTTCCTACCATCTTCCTTAAAGAATTAGCCAGCAGAAGCATGTGGACTGTGTCCCAGAAGATAGGAGGGAATCCTGTAGTTGGTGCTTTGCAATGGCATAAGAAGGATGATATGTACAACTTCTCAGCTATGGATAGTGAATCCTCGCTGCCTGTTCCTATTTCCATACTTAGATCCACCACTAGCCACATCCCACTTCTGGGGGCCATTATATGTGTCAAGATTTTTTGAGAGCTAAAGAATAAGCACTATCTAATTTAATAAACAGGCATATTTTTGGAAAGACTATCAGGTAGGTCTCAAACAAAAACAAGGCTGTTGATTAAGCCTTGGGAAGGTCAGGAACCAAGGTTGTTTCAGGGCTGTATGAACCAGGAACCTTTCATGGTACTTGCTTAATCGACTCCTTGCAATTATTTTATGTCTTTTTCTATTTTATGTTTTCTCTTAACTTTGAATCTGATGCTAGGTGTGCGTGATGCTGCCAGTCTGGGTGTAGCAGAATAAATCTGAAGGAAGGAGAGCATTGTTAGTTGGCTTTAGGTGTCTGGTCTTAAAATTTTATTTTTCTGCTAGGTATTGGGTGCTATAAAAATGGCTGTTTGGCAATGGGCAATCCAGAGATCATGACAGCATCAAAGCTTCCTTTCAGGGGAAGAGTAAAGCCGTATTCTTCTTGGTAATGGTCACCAGATTTGGAAGGGGTCATACTCCACAGATATGGATAATACTTCTGGGAAGGTCTTTCATTTATGTATCCCACAAATAATTTGAGAATCTACTGTGTTTCAGGTACTCTTCTAGTTATAAGGGATACTAAAAAAAGAAGAAAGACTAAAGTCTAGCTCTTGTTTTCTGAGAAGCTCACAGTCTAGTAGGAGGCTGTTATGGACTGAATCCTGTCCCCCTAAAATTAATATGCTGGAGTCCTAATCTCCAGTACTTCAGGATGTGACTGTATTTAGAGATAGGATCTTTAAAGAAGTAATTAAGTTAAAATGAGGTCACAAATGTGGGCCCCGATTGAATATGACTGATATACTTATAAGAGGAAATTTGAACATGGAGAACATGGAGACATATAGAGGGAGAAAACCACATAAGCATGAGGACAGCCATTCGTAAGCAAAGGAGAGAAGCTTCAGAAGAAAGCAACCCTGGTGACAGCTTGATCTTGGACTTCTAGCCTCTAGAACTATAAGAAAATACATTTCTGTTGTTTAAGCCAGATATTGCTTTGTCATGGCAGCCCTAGGAAAGTAATAACAGAGGCCGAAAAGAAAAAAAAAAAGAAAAGAAAATACAGTGCAATTTCTTTGACTATGGCAGTAGATCTTGGGCTCCCTAACAATCTGGAAGGTACAGGTTGAGTATCTTAGTCCTCTGGCCTTGAGCAGATGGCAAGAATATGCAGGTATGTTTTCATTCAACAGATGTTTGAGTAATTAGAATATTTTGGTCTTTGGTGCTAGTTGTTGGGATAATAGTCACTGTTTATTGCAAGCCTACTGTATGTATCCCATTACCATACTACATGCTTGGTATATCCAGCTTTTGCCTTCAAGAAGTTCATTTCTAGTGGGAAGAGATGAATATAAAAAGAAATGAATTCAGTGAAGGGTGTGAGAGGTACTGAAACTTACTGGAGGTTTAAAAGTGGGAGACATGAAGTCTACCTAAAAATTTTAGGAAAAGCTTCCTGGAGAAGGCATTTGAGCTGGTCTTAAAAGAGGCTTATTCAGTGAACAAATCAGGAAAGGCTATCCTAGGGAATGGGGACAGAATAAGCAAAGGTGCAGGGGTATGGAGCAGTATCATATATCTGGGAATAGGATATATGTCACTGTGATTGGAATAGAAGTTATAAATGGTGGTGTGGCAAGAAATGAAGCTCAAGAGTCCATAAAGACCAAATTATCAAGGGCCTTATTATGAAGATAAAGAGTGGGCAATGGAGAACGAATGAAGGGGTTTAGCAGGGGAGTAACATGATGACACTTGGATTTTAGAAAGATATTTTGGAGGCTGTGTCAAATGGAGGGGTAGGCTATGAGACGGAAGTCAGGAAATCCATGAAGATTCTGTTATTTGTTGAGGGAAGAGAGGAAATCCTGAACTAGGGCAGTACCAGTAGGCATGGAGATAAGAAATGGTTCTGAGGAACAGGTAGTGGTATGTTGGAGCCATTTGTACACATCACTTCCCAACTGCATGTTCAGTGACATCAATTTGGTTGCTTGAAATTGGCTATGGTGGGATATTCACATCACAGAAATAGGCAAGTGCCTTAAGTCAGGGATTCAGGGATTTTTTTTTTTTTTTAAGCCAAGAGAGCTGATTATTAAATGTTTATTACCTGCATACCACTGAATATTAAGAAGGTAGAATTGGTAACCAGTTGGATATAGAGGTAAATGAAAAGAAATCGCAAATGATGACCTACAGATTCGTGGCTTGAGTGAGGAGATAGAGAAGAGATTGGGCTTACAGTACAATTTTGAACCTTGAGTTTGAAGTCTGTGGGACAGTTCACTCGGGAATATGTAAGAGGTAGATGGGTGTTGAGAATTGGGGCCTAGGTTATGAGAATTATGAATACAGTTACGCACCACTTAATGACAGGGACACATTCTGAGAAATGTGTCATTAGCTGATTTTTTGACTGGAGAGTGGGAATCCTTTCCTGGCATGTTGTCCAGGTTCTTGATGTCTCAAACAAAGAATTGAGCAAGACACTGAAATACAGCAGAAAAGAAAACTAACATCGACAACTGACATTGACAGGACTCAGTGATTCATCATTTGCTTTCTGTGCTGTTGGTTCCCAGAATTATCTGTTATAATGTTATTAATGAACTTCTGGGTGTATGCATTATATTATAACGATAGTATAATGAGGCTTAGGTAAATTGGGGTCTTTATTGCACAGGTGCAAGTAACTGGCTAAAACTAGTACCCAATTTCCTGCTCACTTGTTTCTTTCTATGAGTTGCTTTTAGCCCCAAAATGCCTTCTGGCTTGCTTAGTGGGCAGGCTAGGGCGGACCCCTTCTAGAACAGGATGACCTAAGTGTCTTTGCAGGCAGACCCGAAACCCCCTAACTAACTTTCCTGCCTAACTCTTTTCCAAGAGCCATGAACCTCCTTATTATTAGTATGGATGTTGACAGACAAGAGGTCTCTTTTGTATTTGCTTCCTCCTGAGGAGGGTCGTAGTCCCTGCCTATTGGGGTTTCATGGAGCTCTTTTCCTTTCTGCCTTAGTCAAGGAGTGGTCTTTGGTTTCCTTCTGAAGTGCTGCCTCAGTTCCTAGACAAGGAAATGAAGATATGAACTTGTTATTAAAATTGATAGGAAATCCTATATCTATTAATTTTCTATTATTGATTTACATATTAAGTGAGTAAAGGGAAACAGCCTTGGTTAATATATTTCTTAGAGTAAAAAAGACCTTTGGCTTAAAGTCCCCTCCCCTCTCCAACTCTAAGGGTCCTGTCTGGCCCCTAACACCATATCTGCTTACAATGGGCC